>OMLB01063492.1:13634-66629 GCA_900302555.1 Myripristis jacobus | reverse complement strand
AGTACAAACAGGTGAGCGAGTTCATCTCTAAACGTTTGGAAAGTGCAGTCATGGTTAGTTTAACAACTGACATTTGGAGTTCAGACGTGTGTCCAGTGTCCCTAATCAGTCTGACAGCACAGTGGATACACTCAAGTTTTACTTTGCGGAAAGCTGTGCTACAAGCAAAGCAGTTTTGTGGCTCATGTGGATACGTGGATGTAAAGCAAATTACATTCACATATTATTAACAACTTTTAACAACTTTTAGAGTGACAAAAAGAATCGGATCGGTATCGGCCGATCCTCAAGGCTGCAGTATTGGTATCGGTATCGGATGTGAAAAAGTGGTATCGAGCCATCCCTAATATATATATATAGAGAGAGAGAGAGAGAGAGATAGTTCTTCAAAATAGCCACCCTTTGCTCTGATTACTGCTTTGCACACTCTTGGCATTCTCTCCATGAGCTTCAAGAGGTAGTCCCCTGAAATGGTTTTCACTTCACAGGTGTGCCTTATCAGGGTTAATTAGTGGAATTTCATGCTTTATCAATGGGGTTGGGACCATCAGTTGTGTTGTGCAGAAGTCAGGTTACTACACAGCCGACAGCCCTATTGGACAACTGTTAAAATTCATATTATGGCAAGAACCAATCAGCTAACTAAAGAAAAACCAGTGGCCATCATTACTTTAAGAAATGAAGGTCAGTCAGTCCGGAAAATTGCAAAAACTTTAAATGTGTCCCCAAGTGGAGTCGCAAAAACCATCAAGCGCTACAACATATGCTACAACGCATTGAATGAGAAGGTTTGTCCAAACTTTTGGCCTGTACTGTATGTAGATTCTTGTGTTCTTTAAGTTGACAGTAAATAATTTCCAATAGCCCAGCACAGTGAAGTACGTGGAGTCAGTTCTGTTTCTATGAGTTCCTTCAGCTTGTAGGGAGCTCAGCTCAGAATTAGTTTTGTGTGTGTGTGTGTGTGTGTGTGTGTGTCTTTACCTGCAGGTAGAGGTAGAGTAGCTGCCCCAGCTGAGAGAGGTCCTGACAACGGATTTGACCAATAACATTATCCTGGAGGAAGATGGTCTGCATCGAGGGATAGAGGAAAAGAGAAGAAATAAAGATGAAAAGTTTGTGCATGTCAGCCTAGGGGAACACCCTGAATCTGTGGCCAGTCCTGGGGTTTAGGTTTCCTAAGAGGCCTGTTTTTGTTGGTCAAATTGAGGTGACCAAACCAAGGAATAATGCAAAAAGTTAAAACCATTTTGATAAAATGATGATGATTCACATCATCACAGGACAGATATAAAAAGATTTGATCTTTTTTTAATTAACAAAAGATGTTGTTGTGGCTCCCATGCTTAAGTTAATTTTGCTACACTTTTTAGCTTTGCATTCCTTTTTCTATTATAACAGTTTTGACTTATTAGCTCGTACCTTACATTTTCTTTTTTTTATCTAAATGTCTCATAACGTGAGAAGTGGCCATCTTAAAACAAGATGTAGTACAAATTCAGCAATGTCCTATGGGGATCTCTTAAAGCCTGTCTTAGAGGGCAAATTATTTGTCAACAAAACTTGAAGGACTAAATAAACTCTAAAAGGCCATGCTCAATTTAGATCATCAATACACCTTGACACCTTCACCAGATCTTTCTAAAAAGTTACAATATGAATTTGATCTCCTGTGCACTAAGGATTCAGAGTATTTGCTGCTGCATACTTATTACAAACATGGTGATAAGGGAAACCATCTGCTGGCACATCAAAGAAAATGCCACACTGTCATTCATCTAACTCTTCAAATTAAAGATTTCTTTGATAGAGTTTGATTTCTGATCCTGTGAGGACATATAACATCTTCAAATCTTTTTAATCTTCAAATCAAGTCTGTGTTTCCTTCAGATATCGCTAATGTGACTCAGTTTTCGAATGAATTGTAGACTCCCAGAGTTGATGCTGATGCTTCAGGCAATCTAGCTTCTCCTTTCAGGCTTTGAAGAGGTTGTTCAGTCTAACAAAGCAATGCAGAGCAGAACTGCAGGCAGTCACTGCAGCAGGTGACTGCAGGTGATTTCACCTGCTGCAGGCCCGTTTTTGTTGGGCCTCTGCCAACAAAATCACCTGCTGCAGCAGGTAACTAGCTGGAACTCTTGGCCCAATTTGGTGTGGCAAAGAGCAAAGGGAGCTGTGCAAGCTGTTTTATTATATGCATGCACATAAACGTTCCACCAAGAAAAAACATGTTCCCCAGTTGCTATTTGTTATGAACAAATGAACCACAGGCAAATCAAAATGCAATTTAAAATGCCTTTGTTGACCCCTTCCCTACTTCTTCAAGCAAAGATTTAATGAACTCTTGATGACTGATGAATGTCTGAGTTTGCCAGATGCACCTTTGTCGACAGTACAGCAGAGGGAACTAACATCAGAAGTGCAGCCAGGTGAATTTGGTCATTTCAATCCGCTGCGCTATGACCTCTCTGACCTACACAAGGAGAGGTCAGTGACCAAAGCCAGACTGATCCTGGCTGACCCAGACCACCCCTTGCACGAGGAGTTTAGGCTGCTTCCTTGCAGACATAGATATCTGCTTCCGAGATGCAAGACCAATAGACTGAGAGCTTCATTTGTCCCTGCCGTGATCAGGCTTTTAAATGACCTAGGTTGAATGTTTTTTGTGGAATTGGATGTGTTTGTTGTCTTGGTATACATGTTTATTTTTCTATGTTTTCACTACGTGCTGTGAAACAAATTGCCCCTAGGGGATAATAAAGACTCTTGAATCTTGAACCTACTGTTCGACTTATTTTGAAAGAGGCAAACATTGTTCAGCGTGGCTCTGGCATGGTGCCTAGACTTGGTCTCAGCAAGGGGCTAAGAGGTACTCTTACCAGAAATCATACCGGAGGAACAAAGTGGCTTTATAAAGGACGGATAGTTTTTAGTTTTTAACTTTCAGTCAATGTTTAATATTTTCTACTCAAAAACAAGTTTCTAAATCACCTGAAGTGTTCATTTCCCTATACACTTAAAAAGGTATTTGACAGAATTGAGCAGTAAGTATTTGTTTGCTGTTCTTAAAACAAACATGTTATTTATGATGCAGATGCTGGGCCTGCTGGTTGCGCTAGAGGAAGGTCACAGAGTCACCAAAGTTCACAAGTATCATCTAGCCAACATGAATGCTGGAACCAAATTGCACAGCAATGCAAAAACCTTTTGAGATAGTAGTATGCAACATTAACAATTTGGCCTGTTGCTGGAACTGCAGGCCACAGGGTCAGCAAAATGGACAGATTTGATCCTTTAGTCGACATAAATGTTGTCACCAAATGTCAAGGCAATGCACCTCAGAGATTCTGAGATATTCCATGCAAAATCTGCCCTGTCTACTGCCACTGAACACTCTCCAGTGTGCCTCTGGTGACCGCTGGTAACTGCTGACCGACTGACTGCCACAGAGACGTGCAGGCCCCAGCTTAACAGCGGGGCAAAAATAGACCCCTGTGATAAATCCACCTCATGTGTTCATCTTTTATGCACCACCTCAGCCCTGTGTCTTTACCAATGACACCTGCTCTGATTACTTTGTTGTGGACACACAAGGGCTGTCCATTGTCCACTTTATTATTGGCTGTGGCCACTGAGCCCTTTTCAGCAACTTGACGGACATCTGCCTCTTTCCAGGGTATATCACACAAAGCAGTGGAACATATGTATACAATCACTGTGATTATCACTTACTGTAAGATGATTTATTGCTCTATGTAAATAACCCAATAGCTTGTTTAACCTCTGTCCTTTCCATTCTCTGTCTGGTTACAAGCTCAATTTGCAGAAAAATGAATGTTTCCTAATTAATGCAGTTGCACTACAGCTCCAGCAACCAAACTTTCCCTTTTAACTTTGTGTCTGTGGTTTCAAATTCTTTGGACTGAACAGAATTCAGTCACTACCTGCTCTTTTTTCAGGCAACTTCACTCCCCTCTTTACTCAAATGAAAGCTAATTTCCAGGATTAATGCTGTAAAAATGAATATTCTTCCTAAATTTCTTTATCTCAGTATATTTATATTCCAGAGACGATCATTCTGGTTACATGACTCTAACACCCTTTGGTGCATCTTAGAGCTACAGTCTTGTATTTCCTCATCTCTACTTGCCTTCCTCGCCATCTTGCTATACAGGCAACACTGCAGTGCCTTTTCTGCCTTCCCTGCTCTTCTCCCTCGCATCCTGGGACGGCTTATTGACTGTAATGCACTCAATGAAAGCAGTCATTTCTCATATCTATTTGTTTTTCAAGTCACTGGACAATAACCACAGCTACATGTACGCTACCTACAAAACTAAATCTACCTGGGAACAGTACAACATACAGGGTGTCCACAAAGTCTCTTTACAATTTAAAAAATCTATTACAAAAACAAATGATGAGATATGTTAATCAGATTTGTTCTATGTACTCAGTGGTTATCAAAGATTTCAATCACATTGCATTTGTGTATTTCAGCAAAAGATCACTGATGCCATTGCCACCAATGATGAGGCTCTGCTACAGTGAACCTGGCAAGAAATCGAGTACCGTCTTGATGTGCTTGATGCAACTAATGGTGCCCATATAGAGGTGTATTAAATGAGGCAAAAAAAACTTCAATATCTACTCCTCATTTTGTAATAACTTCCACAGATTTGTCTATTCATTTGCTTTTGTAATAAATTTGTTAAATTGTAAAGAGACTTTATGGACACCCTGTATATCCAATATCCATTAAAAGTTAACACAAGCAGCAAAATCTTAAAACTCTGAAACCAAACGCTAAAAATCTGACCCAACCAGACCCATAAATTTGAAATTCCTGTCCTGATCGCAAGCTAATCCAAACTGACAAGAACAGTTGGTTCCTGTCAGGTTTGGGCAGTCATCTCAAGGAGAATACAATAGCCGTGAGGGGAGCCGGTTTATGAAGAAAGCTAACTGGGGAGACGATATTTACTCTGATAGTCTGCGTCCTGTTAGTTAAGACAATCCAGTCCACAATCCAGTCAAGTTAAAATCTAGATTACAATCAGGAAAGAGTTTCTCTGCCAGCAACTGAGGCTCATGTTGGAGTCAGAGGGGAAATCTTTACTTCAAGCCTCTTTAACACTTCCAAGAAACACCTTTCTTTCCTGCAGGAACCTCCATACCAACTCATTCATAGTGAACTCACCTGTGTAGATGGGGGGACATGCTTGGGGACGTCCCGCAAGCCTGTTGAGCCACATTCCACAGTGAGGCTGTAGCACCGACACACGCCTGGGCAGGACGGAGAACCACAGCTGGGAGCGGGGAGGGACAGGAGGAGCAGGGAGACGAGTACCGACAAGACGGCCATCACACTGGAGGACAGTAACTGTGGACATGGAGAAGAGAGTGAAGAAAAATGGATGCAACACGAGCAACACAGGGCTTTCAGATGATGTTACCCCCCTCTCTGCTGGACAGTCTGGAGCTCTTGGCAGCAAGAGCCTGAACAGCTGATTGCATCTCTAGACTTGTCTGGAATGACTCAACTTAAGAGGCATGGTTAATTTTTGTGTGGCATCTGACAATACAGTTTTCATTTCATCACTGATAAACCTGGTCAATTTTGATTTTGGACAATAACCAGGTTTCATCCACCCTTTGTTATGCGCATTTAGCCATATCAAATAAAAATGCTCGATGGAAACAGCAATACCAAAAATGCAACTACATGACTGAGCTGGATAAACTTTTTGATTTGATAGGAAGAAATGTAACAATTTGCACTGGAAATCCAGTTGCCAACTGACAACAGTCACTGTCAGTGAGATCTCACACGCAAAGGACAACAAAAATGCCAAACTGCATTCAATACACCCTCCTGAGGCAGAAGCGTAGATGGCGAACATTTCAGCACACCTCATGAGCAACAGACGCAGGAGGAGGCAATCAGGTGTGTTTCCATACCCAAGGCCATAATGAGAAACTCAGTGTGATACAAATGATGACCTGCACCTCCACACTGGTCATTATATTTGATAGAAGATCGCTGTGAATTATCCCTTATTTATATATGAGCATATGTTTTAGCTCTGTAAGGTTGTCTTCCATTTCTAGCCAGTTATCTACTAGCTAGCTAGCTATATAGCTAATATGAACTGTGAGTTACCATTGTCCTTTCCTCTGCAGTTTCAACTGCCTCTACTTTTCAAAATAGGCCCAACTAATCATGTACTAATAATAATAAGTGCTATTTATGTAGCACATAATTTATATAAACAAGTTTATGAAGTGCTTCACAAAATCAAGACACAAAATAGAAAACTGAAAACAATTAAACACATGCCACATGCATCAAATTGAGACTGCTGCCTACTCTGCTCACCCTGCTCTCTAGGGCCCACATCAGGCCGAGTGACATGATGCATCAGAGAGCCATCACATGAAGGAGCACGGGATGAAGGAAGTTGTTGTTGTTGGTTTTTTTTTAAGTATGTGTACACTGAAGAGGGGGTGCAAGGACAAAACAGCTGAATGTGGGCACTGTTTCAAGGGAATTCTCCAACGTTAGCCACCAGAGGCTGTTAGAGGGGATGATGGTTACAGAGCAGATGAGATGTACAAGTTATCTGTGGTCTTGGTCTACACCACTACCATAACCAGCAACTGCTGAGGGTTCCCCACTGCTAAACACACACTTCTTGTCACAATCTTTCTGTCATGATAGATTCTTTAAAACATTTAAATATATCCCTTATATCCACTATGTAGTCTGAGGAGGCACATTTTAAACTCAGAGAGGTCCAAAAATCCTAAAGCTCTAAAACTTGGCAGGCCCTGCAAATGTAAATCAGTATCTGATGTAGTTATATATCTGCGTATATGACTAAATCATTTCTGACATCATCTATCATCTCAATTTAAATGAGTAGATGCAGGGACTGCACACCAGCTCTGGCTGCAAAACTGTCCTCTGCCACCTACAGGTACAGCCTCACACCTTCAAAGTGTGTTAAAAGCTCCTCATTGTCATGAACGCCATCTGAAGTACGAATATGAAATATGATGTAGACATGGGAAATGTCATTCATTATACTCTCATTCAGCCAGAGGGCAAATGCATAACAAATCAACATGCTTTTTCCCCAGGTTTGACCCAAAGTTTTGAGTTCAATCTTAATGAGATTTCAACCTTATTCAGATGGATTTAAGAGGACAAATTGGTCCAAAGGTCATACCTCACTAAATATTACAACCAAACGTTGGCATTACAAACATGGCATAAAAAAAGAGGCTTAGTCTCCTGTGATCAGATTGTTTACAGTGGAAAGTCTTTTTCAACTACATGAGATTTGCCTGTTTGGCTTCACAAACATCGACAGCAGGAGGGTCTGCAAGGCTTCAAAACTTCCTTTAAAACATACTCAACCATACATGCACACACACACGCACACACACACACGCACACGCACACACACACGAACACGCACACAAGTGGCTCCACCACTTGATTCATACAGTCAGTGCTAGCAGATAACTGGTTTCCAACTGACTTCATAATTAAAATGATTAATTATAGTTGTGTTTCTGAGCCATAGCTTAATTTATGTGTACAACAGACTCAGCTTGCAGTGACATTTCCATTTTATCATTAAAACTACATCAGTCCAGGTCGATCTGAGGCAAAATGCACACATACACACACAAAAGACATGATGAGAATCCTACACTGCAACACTGCAACAAAAATAGCTGGCTAACAACAACCATTACACATGAGAATGCAATGACAGTAAAATTCTGTTTTTATGTCTAGCAAGAATACAACACAGCTTCATACAAAAACACTAAACACATTTACAAGCAATGAATTTGCATGCAAAATATTTTTGGACCTCAACATTGTTTAAAGTAAGCACCAATGGGCTTCTATGAAGTAAAAATCCAGCCTAAGACACATCAACATCTCAGCAACCATTCTCAGCACAACTACGATGTTTAATTAGAAAAGAAAACAGCAATGAACTAAAACAGACATGTTGGCTGAAGCAAATGAGCATCTAAGTTTAATGTGAAGTGTAACAACAATGACAACCAGCGCTGGGGAAAGATACTTTTGAATCTAACAAGTTACTATACAAGACCAAAATAAGTAATTTATTAGAGTACTTCCTAAACGACACATCCTTGAAATATGTCTTCCAGTGATGCTATCTAAAGAAAAAAAAATGAATGTCTGAAAAGAAAGGTGGCTTTCAGCAGCTACCACGGATAAATCACCACTAACCTGGTAATTTATTCTATCTGGGTGCAAAATAAAAAGCAGCCCGCGCTCTCAGCACATTGGCAAAGTGCTTCCAATTCCCTGATTGCAGAAAATATGATTTCCTCACGCTGTTCTTCAAAGTAATGTAGATTTCCATTCGAACAAAATACAGCCTACACAGGTACCAGCAGAATTGCAATACATAGATGGTAGGCGTAAGTGAGACTAATTTGTGTAATCTAAAAACAAACATCACTGAATGGACAATGATGAGAAATAAAGCAATAGTGAGCACCGCCTCCTCTTTAACTGCAGTGATAACCATTGGGGCTGCTATTTGAACTGGAAGGGCCCCTTGAACTAAAGCGGGAGTATTTTCATCATTTCTTTGCAATTTATATGACCAACTATTGTCTATTCACTAGTATTTGTCAGTCCATGCAGGGTTAATCTGACAGTTGTCATAGTTGCTTTTATGTTTCTAGACAGTGACATATTTTCAGCAGAGCACTTGCCTACTTGTGACTGTCAATAACCAGATGTTTTGAAAAGCTACTAGGCATGGTGGGAATTGCATCCCATGAGAAAACATTAATTTATGAAAGCTATCCTGGTGTTTTTCTCACTGGTTTTGCTTCCTGACTGCTTATGGATTTCAGACCATGCTCATAGCGCTGTAACTATTTAGGCTGCACAATAGCATTGCTATCGACAAATGTTTGCATGTATAGTACTATTGATATTAAAATATTAAAATTGGTACTAAAATAATGTATTTAATTCAAGATCACTGGGTGGCATGCGGCCCACAGGCCACCAACTGAGTGAGCCGGCTCTAAATGATTGGTTGATTACTGATGAGGCCCAGTTGTGACATCACTGCTGGGGCCAATTCTCATTTGCTTGTCTTCTGGTCATATTATTTCCCATGGCGACACTTGTTAAGTATCAATGAGTGTCACCACAATCTTTTTAAATCATTTAGATAACATCCCCTGCAGCATCCAGGCTTTCCAAAAAGGAAATGACACACTCTCAGAGATGTTGATTTGCAAAGACCTAGCTCTGCGGAAAGCTACAGTGTTGAGACTTGTGCAGCACCTAGGGGTTTGCTGACAACAGTCTCTGCACCGCATCTGATGAACTAAACATTTACAATTACAATTATCAGTAAATTCCTTTTAGTCTCTCCTAGCCACAAGATCATTCTTCTCTAATTCAGAACAGCTTGAACAGACTGAAACGGGCTGAAACTTAATAACAATTATGAAAATACCTTTAAAAGGGCACCACCTGATCTACTTATGCTTGTTATAGACACACACGTTAATAGACAACACATGTATACACACACACACACAGCAATCACAGTTACGTAGCGTGATATACAGGCCAATGTGGTTCCCAGTCAGTGCATCAGTCAAACTATAAGGGTTTCCCTATTCCCTAGTCAAAAAAGGATGTGTGCATTTTAAACCATCTCAAAGACATTCAAAGCACAGACACCCCCACCTTAATGGCAAACCACACAAAATAATGACATTTAATTTAGCTCATTTACATTAAAGCTTCGCACAGCAAAGAAAGAAATATTTTTATATAAGTCTGCTGTCCATTTGTCATTACTGCGTGTGTGTACCCATTGAGAACATAATGCAACTTGTTTTTCTGGGAGCAAACAATGGCCATGCCCTTTACAGACCATTTTATTTGACTGCTAGGATTCTTAATCCAGTCTTTAAGAAATGTGTCTACTTTTGTGACCATGTGGTGATTAAAAGGTTGGTGTTGAGGATCCTGA
This sequence comes from Myripristis jacobus, assembly GCA_900302555.1. Classification (NCBI taxonomy): domain Eukaryota; kingdom Metazoa; phylum Chordata; class Actinopteri; order Holocentriformes; family Holocentridae; genus Myripristis; species Myripristis jacobus. Next base: position 56,571 of record OMLB01063492.1, on the reverse strand, counting down.
GAGCTATACCGGTTGGGGGCATTCCCCAGTCGAGCTAAGTTGGTTTTAGGAAACAATCTAGAGAAAAAGCAGCGACCAGGTCCTTAGTTTGGGGGTTGGACAAGGCACAATAACACACAGCATTACTTTAAAACTGGAGCATGAACTTGCAGAAAGAAAACACTGACCTTCACATGGAAATCCTGACAAAATTTTACCGGTACAGAGAAAACCCTTTAAAATTCTACTGGTACAGAAACCTTGACAATGAAAACCCTGTAAAACTACTGCACAAAAACCTTCACAAGGACGACCCCCTGAAATTCTCCTGTTACAAAATCCTCACAAGAACAATCACGTAACATTGGGGAAAAAAGCCACAACACTCTTCTGGTACAAAAAAAAACCTAAATATGGAAAATCTTTATTTGTACAAAGATGCTCATTCTGGTAAAATGAAAAATCACTAAAAATAATTCTCAGCTGCATTTTTCCTTTCACCTTCACTCAATATTGATGCACAAGAAAAGTAGAGACCAGCTAATTTGTCAATAGAGCAGGCAGTGACTATATTGTACATTTTGTACAGCCTACTGTGCACCAACAGGTAGTCTTACTACTTCAGAGTACAAGCTGGAGTTTGGGTGTAGCAGTGAAGAAAGAGTTTGATTTGTGCATGGAAAACAAGGCTTTGAAACCCATCATGATTCAAAATGCAGCTACTTGTTTTTTGTTTTTTTTTCATATTTGCCATATGGCTTTATCCTGGTTATCCTGTGGCATATTAATGTGCATGTAAACACACATTAATTCATTCACACAGGTTTTTGCTGTTTGCCTGAGAGACATCTCTCCCTGTGATATCCAGGGTTGGGATTTTTACACTATTTACAAATATAACACTTCTACTACTACTAATCAGTACTATAACCTGCAAAACTTCATCACAGCAGTGGAACTTGATCACTTTCATCCACACAGGGAAATCTGGTTGTAACAGCAGCAAATCAAAATGGAATGCAGCAAAGAACGAACAGAAACAATCTGTGGATGGGATATTAAAAGTAAGGCAAACAAGAATTTCAGCACTAGAACCTGTTAAGTAGAAATGTATGGATGTTTGAAATGTATTGATCAGCAAAAATATGAATTTTCAGGCATTAGAGGGTGTGCAAAATGACAGTAGATGAAAACAGTGAAAATATGAAATTTGTGCAGCAGGCCTGTGTATAATGCAAAAAAAATCAGTTTACCTACCTAAATACTTCCAATAAATTACACAAAGAAAGTATTCCAATAAACAGTCTGCAGCTGGAACTGTACTCCTATAATAAAGCCCTTATTTAACACTACTACTGCAGTCTATTTAAAACAATGACTGTCTCTCTCATTACAGTGTTTTGCATTAAGTTATTGTAACCCCATTACATAATCCTTTCTTCCACAACCCTGGTGGGAGCTGAGGTGGTGAAATACCCACAGGTACTGTAGGCCACCTTCGAGGAAGAGGCTTCCACCGCCTCGCCAGGAGGCTCGCAGCTCAACACAATGACAAATTAGAGCATCACGCATGCAATTCGGTGCTCTGCCTCGCCTCAGGTAACAATGCACAGCTGGATCTGTACTGTAATCCTGTACTGCATTCAATGCATCAAAAATGGATATGTTTGACTATGAAGAATGACAAAAATACTATGAAGAAGTATGACATTTCGGCATTTCATTGTATTGCAGCCTACATACCCCGACGAGGAGGGAAGGAGACTCCAACAGTGATGTTGGTCCTGCACAACGCCTCGTTAATATTATTATTATTATCACTTTTTTCTTTCTTTTTTCTTTTTCTTTTTTTTTTTTTACAAACTGTTTCTAATGCTGCACTGCTCAAATTATTCTGATGTAAATTCAGTGCTTCAGATAAAACCCCAGCCACCTGAAACCAAAACAGCAGCTGATGGATGTGTCCACAGTGCGCAGGACACGGCGGGCCCGTCGCATCCTTGGAAAATAATACACGACCAGAGGATCAAACTACGACCAGCGGCTCATCGGCTGGATCCAACACACGGCCGAAGTCAGTAGGGAAAAATATTGCTGCGCTGAGCATTAATAACCAGCTTGAAACAGGTCATCCCCATCCTCTGGTCGTCTCGGCACCCTCCTTTCCCCACGCACCGTTTCCTCCAGTTTCCCCATGCTTTTCCTGAGCACCACAGTCAAGACAGACCGAGTGGCACAAGGCACTTCCGCTCACAACCTACAAAATAAACCGGCTTAACGAATGGGCTGTTTTAACAGTACAAAGTTAAAACAAACCAAAACAAAACAAAAAAACATACTACTACCACCACTACTACTGAGAATATTATTGTAATGATAACCTTACACAACATGTGTTATTAGTAACCATGTGGCACCAAGGCTGTGAAAACTACAGGTTGCTACTCTTACCGGTGAGTGTTGTTCATGCTAGCTGACTGGACCCTTAACTGAATCTTAATTAATGTCATTAGCCACACCTGTGTTTACCTGCTCTCTCATGTCAAAATGTCCGTCGTGAAAAACACTACAAGCTGTATTTCAAACACGCACTGGACTGAGAAGAAACTCCAGAGAAAACATGGAGAGAAAGGGCCGGCGACCCGGGTATCTGATGAGTGTCCGACATGAAATTGTTCAACTTTACCTCGGTCAAGTACCGTCATCGAGAGAAGAGGGCCCTTTTTTGCTTGTAAGAAATTATTTAAGAACGAAAGCCTCGTAAAATATGCAAACACCAAACCTATGCCAAGTCGAAAGAGTGTTTACTCTCTTATGAGACTTTATTGTTCCAGTAGTTTCCAAAGGGAGTTTAGGAATTAGCAAGAAACATAAAGCACTAGAGCACAAATGAATCACTCGAGTACAACAAATTTTATACTTTTATTTTGAAGGCAAATTTACCTCACTTCCTGCATTATTGTGGGAGCATATGGTAGCAGCAATCTGGCGGCACCTCCCTTCCCCATCACACCTCCCCCCCATCTCCACACACGCACACACGCACACACGCACACACACACACACACACACACACACACAAAGCACGCGCATGACTGTAATTGATCCAGAATTATCCGGAATATAAAACAATCAGTTCAGTGGCGAGTATCATTCCTACTGAGGGATATTGTTATTCATTGTATTGTTATCTGACTGTGGGTTTGTGACACCCAACACAAAGACACCACAAACACAGCAGTCAGTGTCCCTAATCCAAAAAGAGCATATCTGATAAATATTTTAAAATGATTGCTTTAATTATTACACTGTTTAGTGTAATAATTAAGTTATAAATTATTATAAGTTGTAAATTATATATAGAGGAGGTATTCGCCGTAAATTAATTAATTATTACTTAATTATTAAAATACTGTATACAGAATCAAGTAATTAATTAGCCTACAGGAACTGATTATTATGATTAGCCTTATTAATTACCCAGTGAATGGATAAAATAATGGCTCAGCTGGGTCCAGTGGGGGCTCACCTGGCAGAGTGGCAGGCTGCATGTTGATGTGGCTGGGCTGGGCTCCAGCTCGGGCCCTTTGGTGTGTGTCATCCCCTCCCTCTCCACTGTCTATCCTGTACATCTCTGTTGCTGCTGTCCAGCGGAGCAGAAATGCAAAAAAAAAAGTCTCAGCATTGCCTCACATCAAAGAAAGTCTTTTCTGGGTGAAATCTGCTTCTTCTCTCTGTGTTTGTATGTTCCAGGTGCTCCAGTTTGCTCCGGACATGCAGCTGAGGTGAATTAAAGACTGTAAATGCCCAAATGTGAGTATGTGTGTGCATGTGTAAACCGTGTGATGGACTGGTGGTCACCGCTGGGTGTCTCCCTGCCTCCGACCCAATGCATGCTGGGATAGGCTTCAGCCCATCAGTCTTGTATGGCATTTTGGAAAAGTTCTCCATCTCAGACATAGAATATTTTAGTCCTGAAGTCCTGCAACTTCACATAAGATGGTACCAGGCACAACCAAATATGGTCTGACATGCTTAGATGTTTACAGAGTTTGAATGCTCAATTACTGACGTGTTTTCATGTCTTCGTCCAGCATGGCCAGATAGTTACAATTGCCAAATTTCTGAGGATGATGTAGACAGTTGAAATAAACTTTTGGTGACAGTTAAGGCAACTCTGTATTAAAAATGTGCTATTGGAAGGTTGTCCTGATGATGGTGCTATGGCACAGGATCATGTTCCAATTAAGTGATAGTTCTGATTCTTAGCCATAGAGGGGTATTTACTGCTGTCTGTTACTGTAATACATCCACCAAGTGTGGACCATGAGATTCCTCCCTGTCCTCAGAACAAGAGCCTCACCAGGAGTATGCTGCTCCTGAATGAGACAGATAGAGATCAGAAACCTGAAAGCTGAAAAATTGTTTTGCACAACACATGCTTGTAGTGGTCACTTTTAACTCTTTTTTCACCTCTGTGAAATTTCTGATGTAGCACTGCCACTGTATCACCACGTAGTCTTCTTTGGTCACATATTCAGAGGTTAATGACTGTAACACCGTCTTGACTGACTGGCGACACCCAGTGTCAAATCGTGTCAAAACAACTGACTTCCCTCATCACAGGTACAGTGATGAGGTCACAGCTTGACAGCGGTCTTGACAACTGTCTGTTATTAAGAGATATCAGACCACAGAATGTTTTAAGTGACCAATTAGAATCAAATATTCAGTATAGATGTGTAATACTTTATATATACAGGAAAGACAGAGGTAAAATAATTTATTAAAGTAAAATTGGTAAAAGAGCATATTATGACATGCTAAGGAAGTTGACTTGGAAGAATTGACTTGACTTGTCAGTCTTGAGTTATGACTTGACTTGAGACTTGAGTGCCAGGACTTAATCCCACCTCTGCTTACCTCATCCCAATTTAAGAGTTTGTGGTACAACTAGACACCTCAGTGTGATAGGTAGTTTTGTTGGATCCCAGAAATGCTAGCAGTCAAGATGGTGAGTGGGCACACTGGTGGGAGGAGGTGGATAAACCATTTCTGGTGTGGACAGACAACAACAATCTGGAATATATCAGGACTGTCAAATGTATCATTTCTCATCAGGCCAAGAGGGCTTTGTTTTTGCTCTTCACTTTGTCTTGTCTCACTAACCCAGATATAAGAACACCAGACCTGATTCTCGAACCCATCAGTTTGCCACAGAGCCAGAACCGATTGTGCCTGCCAAGTACCTGGTTGCTCCTGCCTTCCTGGACATCAAAAGGGTGTTTCAGGAGCCAGATTAGATTCAGGTAAAAGCCCCAAGAAAACACTGTGCCTGTGTCAGACTGGGGTCCCTGGTTTACCTCACAGTTCTGGAAGGTGTTTTGTTGCCTGATTGGTGCTACAGTCAGCTTGTCATCCGGGGTCCATCCTCAATCTAATGGGCAAACCAAGAGCGGCGAGCCAACACCTAAAGACATCGCTCTGTTGTGTAGTGAATCAGACCCTCTCTTCCTGCACTTAGTCCCTTCCATGGATTGCATACGTCTACAACTCTCTACCTGTCTTTTCTACTGGACTCTCACCATATGAGTGTTGTTTTGGTGATCAAGTACCTCTTTCCTGCTCTAGAGGAGGAGACAGTTGCTCTAAGAGCAGTGGCGTCCACCACTGCTCTAAGCCTTAGAGCAGTGGCGTCATCCTGGCTCATTTGGTACCCGAAGTGAGCTCACACACAGTTGCCTAAGGTAAATTTTGATAAGTTTGGGCTTTGAAAATTTCCTCTTGCTACCACCATCAGAGGAGTAATGACAGCAACTCTTAGAGAGGTCCACAAGTTTGGGTACACATCTGACAGGTCCTTTTTCATGAATGAATGCCAGTAGCTCAAGTGCTGCTGTGGTCTTTGATGGCAAATCAGGTAAATTCTTCAACCATTGGTACCCCTCCATCTCAGCTTGACCTCCAGTGTTGGCCAAAGCTTCTGATTGTTGTGTTAGCTCCCCAGTTAACAAATTTTGGATGTCTGAGAGCACTCCAAACCTCTGTCCCACATTTCCCAAGGTCAGGAGTTTTTCCCGAAGGGCTGAGATGCCCTCCATTCCTCTCCATGAACAGCTCTGGTTTCTGTGCTCAGCTTGGTCTACAGTCCTCTTCATGAGTTTGCTATTCCGTGTCATGTAAAAAATCTTTCCTGTCAGGAGCTCAAGTTGTTGGGTCCTGAAGCACCGCTAGCAAGCTAGTGTTATAATATTGTAACAATAACTTCTGTATCAATTACTTTGACGTGTTCTGTAATATTAATTATCAACAGTTACACTAATTTTTTTTGGTTTACTTACATTTGGATTAAAAATGTCCTTAGATGCATTTTTTTTCCTTTGGAGGCAGTTTGCAATTAGTGTCTGTAAATACACTTAAGCTGAAAATGAAAACAAAATTCAATGTTCAATTACTTAGGTTTTACTGCCACATAAAACAAAATTAATATATCTGTGTAGGGTTTTTTTGGGGGGTGGTAAAGATGATGACGTTTCAGTTTATGTCACTTAGGGGCCACCAAAGCTCAAACTGACAGAAGGTGTATGTGAGAGAGACAAATTATTTAAACAAACAGAAAGAAAAAGGCTGTTAGCTGAGTTGTGGCATAGCTTTTTTATTAATGGTATATTTTTGCATAGGGAAACATACTCACTTCCAGTAATGAATTCATCAGCATGTGCTGATAGCAATGGCTGAATATGGTTACAAAGCTGTTAATACCCCCCACACCAGATTAATAACACCAGTTCATAAACATGTTATTAAAATTGTGCTGGATTCAAACAGGAACAGAAATTTCAACTTCTGATCTACTCATGGGTTTCCTAAAGAGAACTGTCAGAGTCCATGTGGATTCTACTAGTTTTGATAGCCATGAGAAGGCAGAACTGTGCCAGTGTTGACATCATATCCTCTCCCTGTGTAAATGCAGCATTAGAGGGACATTTTACATCATGTAAAGAAAAGTTCATTACTGACGTCTGACTCAATTGAAAAAAAGTTAAAGGAATTATGGTTAAAGCTTATGTTGAAGCTGCTGAAATACAGCCAGAACAGTCCAGACCACCAGCATTAACATTAGCCCAGGACTAACCTCTACATTTCAGCTGTAAGAGTGTAAGTCAAGGCTGATCCAATGGAACACTCTTAAAAAGAGTGATTTGTCACTTCCAACACTTCAGTGTGCTTAACTATGAATGACATTCATTGATGTAACTTGTCAACATATTGTATGTCAATAGTAATGCATAATATCAAACAAGAGGCACTTGAGATGCCTAATGTCCCCTAATGTCGCCATGATATAACGAACATAGGCAGTTATGCTAATTTGATCACAAAGTTAATTAATACATGAGTGAACAAATATTGCTGTCTTAGCATACTTCTCTTCACATAACACAAGGGTGGCATCAGTATGAATTCAGTGGGCTCTGTTTTTGTGAATCGAGGCACAGACACAGGGTGGCGCAAGCTCACTTGGGCTGCACCCAAGGGAAACCGATGCTGTTGTCTGGGAGGTGCAGTCAGTGCAAAATATACGGTGTTCCAAATATGACTGTACCGCACCTCAAATATTCCAACGGCCCATGATGTCCCTTTGTAAGGTGAATTCATGTTTCATGTTATTTTGGAAGACAGCACACAATAATAATATGCAGTTACAACAACCTTTGTGGTAGTGTTTAAGCCACATACGTGACTGTATAAACTGACAGCTCCCCATAATGACCGACTGAAGTAACTATTTCAACTTCTGGAGAGGAGTGTGGAAATCTGAGTATTCTTAATAAAAACACAGACTTCTTTGATGTCCACCACCATCAAATTTAACCCGACCCAAACAGCTTCTGTCCAAACACACCTTGTCTGTGGCAGCTACAGGCCCTCTGCTAATACGATTAAAAACGACATGCTTCAGGCACTGATAATTGGAAAGGAGATGGCGCATGCAGCTGCACCCTAGCAACCTGGCATTTTTGGGTGAGGATATGTAGTGAGGATTGGTGATAATTTGCACTGTAGGAGCTTGGAAGCTGCGCAGAGTAGCCTAGTGAGTTATAGTCAGTAAATAAATTTGCCAGCATCAGGCAAGAGCCTAATCTGTGCCAACAGGTGGTTTGAGCAGACGAAGGGACAAGCATGTTTCTACTGTGTCGCCCAACTTGTAGTGATTATTCCCTCTGGTGTGCTCCCTGCCAAATTTTGGTGCAAACAATGCCATTGTGAACCATGAAATTACCAAACAGGCAGAGGCGGGACCCCCCCCTGTGCCTGATGTAATTACCCTTTTCCTAGAACAAAATTACTGTGTTGGATCACAAAAATAGAGCCCTGTATCATAAAGCATTAAGGAGATACACTATTATTAAGAAGGGTTTCCAAATTTATGTGACAAGGTGCTGCAAAATATAATCGGATTAACTCCTCTACAGGTTTACCATGCAGTCATCTTGAATGATCATGTTTACAAGAATGCATATACCGATGCCACAATAGTGTCCTGCATGCCATATACCATGGTGGTAGGACATCAAAATTGTGTTATTTTACACCGTCATAATGCAGCTAATTTGTTCTTGAAATGTTGTAACTGTTATGTTAATAACCTTATTTGCCAGAGCTTAGTTTTCTTTGCTGTATACTATTAATATTTGCTGTTGCAATGACCCAATTTCTCTGCTGGGATCAAGTTTCATCTTATTCCATATCGACACAAAATAGGTTCTCTCCCATGGGTGGGAGGCAAGCAGGAGGGAGGGAGGGCAGGAAGACACTGTTAATGAATATAACTTCATTCAGAAAGACTTGAAATAAAGGCATGGATTTATGTACTGGATTTGTAATAAGGTATACCTGACAGTGATAGATGTAATGTCTTTCTGCTGCCCTACAGAGGAATAATTGAAAAATCAATGACTATTTGGTCAAAAAAACAAAAACAAAATAAATCAATAACAAATACAAGAAAAAACAAAAACAAAATAGGGTTCTTTCACAACACAATTTGTGTTGTGAAAACCTAGTGTAAAGTAATGAAAAATGGTGTAGTCCCGCACTAGACATGCAGATGTCTTGAACATAACACAACCGCAACCCAGGGCTAACTAAACTGTAGAATATGCTGAAGTAAGTTTAGTGAGCCAGGAAGTGAAAAGTAGTCAGGTCTGTCTGTTATACAGTCCAGTATAAAAGCTGTTCATGCCTGTGGTCACTCTGATGTGAGGGATATATGTCTGGCAGCAAGCAAAGCAGTCCTTTACTATAATATTATCTTTAAGGTTATAATGAGAAGAAAGTCCTTAAAATGACACTGTGTTAACAGGTTCTCTGAAAAACAGCTGTTTTCTTCTGTTGTCCAGAGACCGTCTACAGCACATGGACAGCGTGCAGAAACAAAGTACCAACAGATACAGAAAGGAAACAATATGGGATTGCTATCACAGGAACCCTCATAGCTCTACTAACTAACAAAAGGATTCTTGATGTCTGATTGCTATGTGTTTTGGATATTACAGAGTAAAGGTTTGAAAACATTTTGCCTGTCCGAGAGCCATTGATCTTAGCACAAACAATGTAAAATTCCAATTCCATTAAAATAAAAAAAAAAATTATAATAAAATAAAATAGAGTTTTCAGGCAACAATAGGTCAGAGCAGAAGAGCAGAGAATAACATAAACTGTTCATAGAAAAGAGCCCTCTATGAAAACGTCTCCAACACTTAGTTTTCAATATCCAATAGTCCCTCTATTCCTCACACGGCATTCATCCATGATCTGAAAAATTGCAGTGTTTCTGTTGCTCTACCAATCAGAATTATAGCTGCTAACAATCCCAACAGGGATGCTCCAAGAAACTTTGTTCGCATTGTTGGCACTTAAAACATTCTAACAGTGATCCTCTCTGCAAACAGTGCAAACAGTGAGCAGAACAGCACTTGGTTTGTATCACAGAGTAAAAAAATCTAGAGGGAACTCTTACAACATGAATCTGTCCTGATGAATACCTGCGCATCAGTTAACGTGGAGTCAGTAGCTTGAAATGATCTTTGACCATGTGCTTTAGTGCAAACTGACCATTCTTAGAGTGCAAGTGTCCACATCACTGGGAAAAAGGTCTGATTTTTCAACCCATCATTCCTGCTGACAAGGTGGCACTTATGCTGCATTAACGTCTTGTAGGAAAGACAAGCTGAGTGTTTGATAATGCAATTTATGTTAGCTTTCAGCTGGTAAATACTCCTAGAAAATACAATTCAACTCACTTTTTAGCTGGTAAATACTAGAAAACACTGTTCACTTCAGCTGTCAGAGGAATATTACTTGGGAAATACTAGTAATATTAGTCAAGGGTAGAGAATAATATTCTTTTCAAATGAAACCAGCATTTTTTCCCCCCAAAGTATGTTGTTTTGTGATCACAGTGCTTAAAATGACAGGACACAACTACTTGATGGATTTTTGGTTTGTGGTAGTCGTTACAATATTTGATTTGCTGTAAAAAAAAAATGACCTCAGATGTATCATCACCAAGTGCATTTGTGTTCAGTAAAGTCTATGTTCTCCTCCTGTTGTGACGGCTTCAAATCTGTCAACACTTCCCAGATGTTGAGTTGAACTACCGTGTCGGTCCCACAGTTATTCCAACATGATGTGAAAGCAGTATCAACACTGAGCCTCCTAACAAGATCAAACGTCAAATGAAGAAGCAGAATGCAGCAGGGCTTGCAATGGGATCCATTATGAGAATTTCCTCTAGATTTCTTTATACTCTTTGGTTTATATGGCTTGTCATTTCATCTCTATTGGCCAGGGCTGGTGGATATCCTAATCGCGGAGCACCAGCCCCTGGGTTGCACATGACCATGCGGTGTTTAAAGAGAACAAGTAATGCAAAGCTTAGTGTACAAAACAACTCAAATTAAACTAGCAGTAAAATGATAGGCACTGCTTATTGAAATAATTTTTGGTTATTTTCAGTTTCCACGCTGTCAGCCTGCTGGTTTAAATTTAATTGAGGAGAGTGAAAGTCATGTGTCCGAGTCAACTGGAAAGTGAAAGGTTTTTGACCTGAGGAGAGGACAGTGCTTGCATGAGAAGCTGAAAAGGCAGGTAGACCATTTTCTCAGTGTGATTGCTCTTGGTTTCTGGCAAAGACATTATTCTCATCAACCCTTTTGCCTTGAAGTGAGAAATTTCTCGATTCCCCGTAGTCCTGAACACACTAAAGCTTTGGCAAGAGGCTGTGGTTACACTTGTCTTTTCAATGCAATTTTTGTTATCTGATCATGCCTGGAAGCATTAAGTGTGAAGTCCATATGCTTTGAGATTGGATCTTGCATTTGGATGCCAGACCACATGCTGAGGTGGCCTGGCTCACTTTGAGTTTGGATCTCAATGAGGTGTGGACACCATGTGGGACAACCCGGACCGTTTATCAATACACACAGTGAATATATATCTATGCGGGAATGTATCCAATCACTATCCGATCAGGCAGGTCATGTTGAAGTGTCACGGCTACACACGTGGACACAGCTGAGCTCCGATCTGGTGCATCTGATCACTAAAGTCACTACTTAGGGTCATGTGGCAGTTCACCACAATAACCTTGTGTCACATGTCTGAGAAAGAGTTCTGTTGGAGTGGATTTGATATAGTGGCCTGGGCATACATTTTGTCACACAACCAATGACCCAAGGGATCATGGTGGCTCGAGGTTTCTCTGTCCAATCAAAATCCTCCACTATGCACAGTAGAAGAATTGGACTACCATTCCACAGCCAATTCTGATTTGTTTCATCCATTTTTTAATTCAATGAGAGAAAAACAAAGGCAAATAAGGTAGCTATCAGCCAGTTTTATACCTCTGCATAGTTACAGTGCAGTTTTTAGAGGGCTGGTTAGCATGTGCATTTCAGGTTGCCAGAGAGGTGAGATGGGATTTCCCCCCCGTCTTGTCACAAAATCACAACAATTAAGTATGGACCAGTTCAAAGACAGCAGTGTGCATGCATTTTGAACATGTAACTTTATCAGTGCTACTGCTCATTTGATACCCAGACTACTAATAAAACCATCTCTGCAGATTCCCCGGACGACTGAAAACTCTTTGCACACAAAACTGAACAACATTTAGCTGATCCAGCACAGATAATTGTCTAGACCTCACAGATGCCTTCATATCAGTTTTTTTCTTGCCCTCATTAAACTCATGTTATGATTGTATTGGTCAGACAAAATAAAAGTAGAGAGAATTTAGAGATGAAGATGAATGATTCTTCACAACCTGCTCTCCTGACGGCCTACAGCTCTTAATACCGAAGTTGTACATCTATGGTCTGATTTAACTCTGAAGAAACACTGCTAAGTAAAATATGATACAGCTTTTTTAGATAGAGTATGATTCATTTTTCATTTCATTTTTTTCCAGGTCCAGATCTAGAAAAATCCTGATCACCTTTTTCTCTGTGTCTATAGACAGAGCCATCGACAGCCGATAAGGTTCCTAAAGTATGTCGTACACAATTTGTTGATGACCGCATTTATGACTGTCAGTGACAAACTGTCCAAAAGAAGCACTCAGGATGTGGGGGCAGCCATGATTTTTAAAACTAGCACCGAACTCCCGCTGTTGCAGAAGTGCTCAATAATAGACAGTCAGCGGTACACTTGGAGTGGAACTGGACAGATCAACCAGTTTTCCTCATTTACCTATGTTTTCTCTTCTGTCTGTTCTGTCACTTCTCCTTATCTGTTGTCCCTTTCTTTCCTGTAGTGCATATGCTGAGTCAACCAACAACTAACCATTGTCATATCATAATTCATCATTAACCACAGCCTTTTTTCATCACATGCTTACACCCTCCTTTCTCATTTTAACAGACGTCAAGAAACAGTCTTGTCCTGGTCTGAGTGAATGGTTGCTGGCCGAGCTGCGGATTAAGAGCGTTCTCAGTGGGAACCACGTGAGCACCACAGACCCCCATGCCTGAGGTCATGTAACAGGTGCCTCAAACACTCTGATTTTTAAAATCTTGGGCAGCTAACCATGGTCATATTTTGTAGATCGTTCCAGACAAAATTTCTGATTTAAAGTAGGAGCAGCAATATGATATTCAAATAACAACCTGGCCAAACTCTCTGTTTCCATGGCTCTGGCTACCAATGATAACCAGTCCTGAAACCAACTTAATGTTAAAATGCTGTCATTCTTCAGCAAACACACAGCTCTGCTTAACTAAGCCCAACTTTGTCTTCACCTGACCACCTCTCGTCTATCATCTTTCCCCCATAATCATTCACATGGCTAAACTGGCGCTGTTAACCAACCTTGCTATATCCATTTACATGGATCCTTTATTTTGTGGCTTAGCCACTGGCTTAAGGAAGCCAAATTATAACACAAACATGATCAAACTTAAAGATTTTATACACATTTATCGTTTCTTTATAATAGATAAGTCTATATTGTACATATTATTATACACACTATCTTATCGAAAACTATGAAAATTCTACAAGCAACATAATACCAACATAACAGCTAAAGAATTAACTAAATAATCTTAAAGTAGTTGTTGAGTAGGGATAGTGTTTAGTGCATGCATCAGTATGAAACTGAAAAATCACCTATGTTCTTTGTTAAATTTCCTGTCACATGGTCACTCACATCTAACAAATGAAATGGACGGGGTCCTGCTGGTCTTTCAGAGCTGCAGAACCTTGAAGCCCACCAGTAGCTGACAGACCTCACCCTACACTTAATCCTAAGCCTTAAAACATTAACATGTTTCCATTTGATGGAATTCAGATTGAGTGGCTTGGCCACGACCTCAAGGGAACTAAATGTTAGCACATAAACATGGTCATAACTGAGCACCAGACAAAATATTCACAATATCACATATGACTTTTCCCACAATAAACACAAATATGTGTTTGCATTGATTTAATGCGGAAACAGAGCTTAGACAGGGCTAACCAGACACTCTGAGAATGGCTTTTATTCATGTTATATTGTGAACATTCCATCTGGAATCACCACCATGGTAGTGCAAAGTTACTTCATAGTCAGTGTTTTTTGCCTTTACTTTCTTTTGTAACTTACCAAAGTGCCAATGTCAGACCCAAGGCAGCTGTAACTACACTCCTAAAATAGTGTTTCATTTCCAGCACATCAGTGCGCGTACTTTGGGGCAACTCGCTCCTTGTTACAACACAACACAACTAAATGCGTGATGTGCTGACATGACACTCAAAGCGTCAGTGTTCATTTAAATCTAAGAATGTAAAAATCAACACTCTAATAGTGTCTCTCTCAGTCCAGACTCATCAGAGTTCATTCATTTTTGACCAGTGGCCTGAGAGCCCTGTCAGCTCAGTGAGTGGACAAACAACTCTTCAATCAACACTTGGCAACTCCAAATTATCATCTCTGAACAATCAACTCTGGACAGACGTGTGGAGCGTGATGAAAGCTCTCATGGGGCTGAATCTGAAGCTTGTATTTCTATGAACTGATATTTCTAGTATCTCTGTAAACGTAAAACTGTCTATCAGCTACACAGAGTAATGCCAAGCAGTCACACATGCAGCATTTTTTTGTATTTTTGAAGTGCTACCAGTTGTACCACAAAAAAGAAAATATTTTCCCATAATGTATTATTTTTCTTTAACTAAAGGCAAGGCACATAATGTGTTTTATGAAATATCGTGCAAAATAGGAGTTTAACAAGAGGGATATTATTAAAATCCAAGGAAGTAGATTTAGGAGGAACAACCATTCCATTTAGCGCCCTCTGCTCCTCTTCCTCCCTCTGTGGAACAAGGGAAGGAAAAGGAGGAGGAGCACTAGGAGGAGGCAGAGCAAAGTAGGGAGGGAGAGGTATTGTCGGGTTGAGCCATGCATTCATTAGGTCAGCACAGCGACCAGAGCAGCACCATGCAGTATACATCAGCTTTCAGCTAACTTTAACCAAACCTTAACCCACACCCTAACCAAACACAGCTCATACAACAGGATCTTCAATACGAAAATCGAACCCCTGGTAGGGATTGGCACCTTTAACCCTACCCCGTTAGAAAAGAAAACTGTTCAAAGAAATACAAACCTCACTCGAACACAGGAAACACTACTCACTGAAATGCATGCCAGCCTAAGAAACAAACGACATTAGATTGCTTTACAGTGACAAAGCCTTAAAACATGGCATCAGGTATCAAACACGAGTCCTCATAAATAACATTCATTTTCAGCATTTTACATCAAACTACTGTGTGTTCTCTGTGTTCTTGAGCATACAGCATAACTCTCTTTATCCAGACTTCAAACCAAATGAACACGTTAAAAATGTCAGAATCATAAAATGCTCTTACTTTTGCACATCTGTTGGACTTTCCTTGTTGATACATACAATATACATGGTGGTGTGTTGTATAATTTCATTCTGTTTCAATCTTCCGTGTGCCAAAGGACGTCCATCAGGCTGCACACACACAGGCTGCAGTGTGGCTGTCCCTTGTCCGCAAGAATCCATGAACATATGGCTTTGACATATTGTTATTACTGCAGATAGCGATTCATGTTTGGTTTGTGTTCTTTTAATGCTAACGCTGTTAAACTTCAGGTTTCTCGTGAATGATTCTGAATCAAAAGCAACCAGTAAATGAAGCCCCTCTGTGAAAGCCTGTCATAACAGAACACTGCTTTGCCCCACCAAAACGCTTTCATAAGGAAACTATTGTGTCAAGCTTGGGTACAAAAAATGCCGTTTGAAGCTCATAACATATAGTGTAAATTGCAGCTTTAAGTGCTCTATTCTTTTTTTTTTTTTTATTAGTATAAAACCGACCCAAACTAACCCAACTCTCGCATTCTCTGTAACCTGGCCCTAGCCCTACTTTTGTCTCTAACTCGCCCCTACATTAATTGTGGCCTACAGATTTGAGGTACATTTCTCCATAGGTCATGGAGGTTGGGTCGAGGTCATGAGTTACACAGTACACAATCCATTAGAGACACACTCTAGAGCACCACTCACTCTAGAGCTGGGTAAGAAACCCAAATTTTGTGCTCAATTCAAATCAGCATTCATATAACCTGTTGTCAAAAACCTTTGACAACCTCAACAAAAACACTGCAGCACACCTGCCAGGCAACATGCCACACTATCATACAAAAACATTGCTCAAAAAGTGAAATTTACTAAATCATAGTGCAATGCCTGCTATATCCAATAGTCTTCTACCTACGGATACAAGTACAAACCCCTCTGGAAACAGCCAACACTGCGTCCGCCAAAACACAAACACAATCTACACAAAAAACGTCTCTTCAGACAAGAGCAGGGATGAATGTGGAAATGTAGGAACCATATTCACATTCTGACAAAACACAAAGCCACACTATGCTACAATTTCAAACAGGCTAGAGATTCTGCATGAGAGCTGTGTTGGATTTTCAACATTACAGCTTCTTCTACAGCAGTGTCATTATGCTTCCCAGTCAGGCTGGTGTGATCACATAGGATGCTTTTTTAATAAAACTGTGCCCTTTTTTCTATTTTCAGTATCTTGATTGTGGCAGATGCACTTCTTTTCCAAATGATGGCATTTGTCATTTTGGTAATGGTACATTTTCGCCATCGAAGTGATTAACAGCATCTGAAGGGAAATAAGTAGGTTCTTATGAATGGCTTGGTTTTAGCAACATCATGACTGCCAGCAATCTTCCTCAGCATGTTTGCATGTTCTTCTGCACCGATGGGCTTCTAGAAAGTTGTTTTTTTGTTCTTAATGATGAGTAGCTTCACAAGCTGGACAAGCAATTTGAACTACTATACCTTGAAAAAATGTCACTGTTCCTCCTAGGAAGACACATCCTCCATTTAGGAATGGGCTTAGCTTTCTCTCATCCATTTAATTTTCAATATGAATCCCTTTTTTCTTTTTTTTTTCTTTTTTTTTTTTTACCTTTGGTTACCTAGCAAACACTAATAACGTATTTTGCATTTTGTTGACAAACAAGTGTTGTGATGCTCATTGCACCCACCCTGTTATGAGGGATGCTCACAACTGGGATTTGCAGAAAAAGCCTCCTATCTGATCACGGCCTGCGGAAGCTTGTCACTCACAAAGTCCTCTCCCTGAAAGTCTTCGCTGATGTAGCTTTTATGTAGAAATTTAGTCTACCCTCATTACTTTCTCATCACTGAACTTGAGACAGCGCCTCCCTCCAACATATCTGTGCACTGTCCAGATATTAATAACACTGCCAAACTCTGCTGGTGTAGAACTGTAGCACTGTGTGTTGTTTTGGCATGAATGTAGTTCTTACAATCCACCATTATTCATTGTTTCCTGATAAAAAAGCACAATCTTAAAAACATGGGCCTCTCAAAGCAATGTGATGGGCTCAGGCTGATGATTGTCAATAAAAAAGAAAGAGAAAGCCTCTGTCTTTTGGTGGGAAACGTGGGAAAAAAAACTACGCTGTTTGAACTCTTTGATTTCCCCAAGTGCATCATAAACATACTGAAAAGTGCAAAGAAACATTATATATTAACAACAGGATCTCTCTGGTTCAGAAATAAGGGAGGCTTATTTGCATATATAAGAAGCAGCACCTGCAGCGGAGAGGGGGATTTCTGGGTGGGAAAGTGGGGTGAGGCCCAGGGTCCCTCTAAAACCTCAAACTGGGTTTCAGGGAAGGAGTAGAGGCCCGGGACAGTGGAGTGTCATTCTGGGAGGGTTTGAGGAGAAGAGGGGGATGCACTCTGACGTCCATCCGAGGGAACAGACCTCATCCTGAAGACAGAATTAGGCTAGAAGCTTCTTAGGCTCTGAAGGGTTAAGGCCTGGATCTGGCCAGCAGTTTATCTGGACCATTCAGACATTTGCTTCAGTTCTTTGCCTTCACTTGAACATCATAACTCACACTGGTGGCCATTTCATGGCAGCTATTTTGTGTCCCTCTTGGCAATTTAGTTAATTTAGGGGCTGCAAAATGATGTGAGAGCAGCATCCCTCCCTCTGTCTTTCTCCATCCAAAGGCCGCTTCTAGGTACACACACATATATAAATATATTCCAATATATATTTATATATATGTATAACAACATATTATACTTCTACATAGTTGAGTATATTTCTCGTCTTGCATCATCTTGATAGCACTGTTGCCTGCCCTCCAGGACACTGTGTTGCCATGGTAATGACCTCTGCTCCAAAGTTCACTCAGTTGCCCAGGTACCAGGACTGGAACACAGAAAGAAACACAAATTCAGTTCAAAGTTTTGCTGACATACATTTAGGTCCATAAGTATTTGGATAGTGACACAATATTCAGAAGTTTGCTCTTGTATTCCACCACAGTGGATTTGAAAAGGGAGTAATCAAGATGTGACTGAAGTGCAGACTTTCACCTTTAATTTAAGGGGCTGAACAAAAATATTGCATTAACCGTTTAGGAATTACAGCCAGTTTTATACATTGTCATTCCATTTTCAGATGCTCAAATTGGACACTTTACTAAAAAACAGTTTCCTGGTCAGGTGTGGCTTTTTCCCTCATTCTTCCATGACAAATTTAGAAAATAAAAGGTCTGGAGTTCATTCCAAGTGTTCACATTTGCATTTGGTAGCTGTTTATCAGAACCCTTTATCAGAACATGTGATCCAAAAAGATGTCTGTGCAGGTGAAGGAGGCCATCATAAAAAAAAAAAATCTATCAGACAGATAGCAACAACTTTAGGGGTAACCTAATCAAAGGTTTGGTAAATCCTGAAAAAGAAGGATTGCACTGGTGAGCTCAGCAACAACAGTCATGGAAGACCACAGGAAGACATCTAAAGTGGATGAGAGAAGAATTCTGTCACTGGTGAAGAGAAACCCATTCATAACGTCTAGGGAAGTCAGAAACACTCTTGAGGAGGTAGGCGTATCATTGTCCAAATCTACAGTCAAGAGACGTTTGTGAGAAAATAAATACAGAGGGTAAACAGCAAAGTGCAAACCACTGGAGTCACTCAAGAAGAGGAAGGCCACTTTACCAAAAAACATCCAAAAAGCCTGCCCAATTCTGGAACAAGGTTCTTTGGTCAGATGAAATGAAGATGAACTTGTACCAGAATGATGGGAAGAAAAAAGTGTGGAGAATGAAAGGAACAGCTCAGGACCCAAAGCAGAGCACATCATCTGTCCAGCATGGTGGAGGCAGTGTTATGGCATGAGCATGTAGGGCTGCCAGTGGAACCAGGTCACTAGTGTTTATTGATGATGTGACTGCTGATGGCAGTAACAGGATGAATTCTGATGTTTATAGGGCTATATTATCTGCTCACATTCTGCCAAATGACCCAAAACATACTGAAAGTCTGCACTTCAATCATGTCTTGAATATTCCATTTCAAATCCACTGTGGTTATGTATAAGGGCAAAGTTATGAATACTGTGTCACTGTCCAGTTACTTATGGAAATATCTGTATATATACAATGACAACAAAATTATAACTTAAAGGAGACCATTTCAAAACAACATAGTTATGACAGTGCTGAAACCACTGTCAATTAATCGAGCTGATAGAAAATTATTTTTAACATTTCAATAACTGGATAACTGTTTGTCATTCATTAGATTAAAAGGCAATATTTTTTATTACAGCGTTTCTGTCTAACTTTCCTCCATATCTTTATAAAATGAATAATATGTGTTTTTCATTTGGTCAGATTAGGGAAGCATTTTGAAGAAATCACTTTAAGCTCCGCTAACTACCCACGATATTGTTACACTTCACAGACTAATATCTGCAAATTAATCGTCAATGAATGTAATCGGTTGCAGCCCAATATTGTCGATCAAATCAAAATAAAAGACATAAAACTGATCAGTAATCCCGACCCTGCCAGGTATGTAGAGGCCCTGAGTTGATCACTTTAGTTACATGAACAACAGTGTCATCATGAAGACATCCCGTCACCCAGCGGTGTGAGCTGCGGGCCTCACCCAGAGAGTACATCTCCAGCTGCTGCCGCAGGCGGACCTTCTGCAGGCTGTCGTAGAAGTTTGGCTCCGGGCTGCTGCCGGCGGCGGGAGGCAGAGCGAAGATACGCATGATCTTCCTCTTGTTTCTGGACGGAGAGAACGGGACAACGACTGTAACGTCATTTTAGTTGCAAATAAGTACACCTGGTGGATTATTTTTTGCCGAATTTGCCAGACAGCCCTCATGATTCTTTACACACCATGTAGAGCCGTACCGGATATGCGTTTGTCATACAGGCAAGGAAACGCTACATTGACGGATTTTTAAATGGAACCTGGTGTCCATCAATGTGAGAGAAAAGCAACGGCAGGGTGAGGACGGGACACAGCAACAACAACAACACACACTGCACATGCAGCGCTACAGCGGCATGTAAAGTTATCACATGCAGTGTCAAACGCAGAGATAAACATTGCTTACTTTCTGGCATACATGAGCAGGCCGAAGCTAACCAGGATGACCAGCAAGTAGACATTAGTGGCCTCGTTCCAGGCTTCATGCACCGAGTAGTCTAAAGTCTCGGGCTCGTTCCCCATACCCCCGCGACCACCCATTGCTACTCAGTGTCCGGAAACCAACTGTGTGACTGTACGAGGGAAATTAGCTGACTTCTGAAAGCAGCTAGCTACAGTCACAGCTTTGGTATCCGAGCGATGTCGGTTCTTGTTGTGTATTTTCGTCAGTTTCTTCTTCTTCTTCTTCTTCTTTTCTTTTTCTTCTTGGCTTTTATCGCGCTTGGCAAACGTTGTGGTGCTTTATCGCCACCAACTGGAATGGAGTGTGAATGTGAACTCAATTTTTGGCAGTGCAGATGCATCAACGTCCTACTACTGCCCCCTGTCGATGAAAGTATACCACTCCTCTTCCACTATGATTTAAATCCTGTGATTTTGTGTTACACCGAAAGATTATGTGGGATTAATGCACATATTTAGACATAATGTACATACTTTTTAAAGGCACTAATGTACTACGAAGTGATTGTTAATGTGTTGCTAAGTGGTTGCTAGGGTGTTTACATTTGGTTGCAAGGCTGTTGGTACTGTAAGTAGTTGCTACTGTGTGTCTTGGTGGTTGATTGACAGAGCACCCGCTTGTTGCTGGGGTGTCTCTTGGTGTTGCTAAGCTGTACTATGTGGTTGCCAAGGTGTTACCAGGTAATTGGTAGGGTGTTTTTTATGTTGCTAAGTGGTTGTAAAGGTAATGTTAAGTGGTTGCTATATTATGTCTTTGTTGATTGAGCATGGTGGTTGCTAGGGTGTATTATATGGTTGACAAGGTGCACAACATGGTTGCAAGGGCATTGCTAAGTGGTTGCTAGAGTATATTACACGGTTGCTTGAGAGTTTGTATTTGGTTGCTCGACTGATACTTTAGGTTTTTGCTGGTGTGTGTCTTGGCGGTTATTTGACAGTGCACTAGGTGGTTGCTAGTGTGTTTCTTGGTGGTTGCCAGGGTGTTACTGAGTGTTTTCTAAGGCATTTGTATGTGGTTTCTAGGCTGTTGTCAAATTAAAAGTAATTAAAAGGAACTGGATGTGAATGAAAGTTAGATGTATCCAAAAACTTAATGTCACTAGAGTAAACTAAGTGCTTCAATAATAAACAAATTCAATGATAGATAAACTGATAAATGCAACTAAAACTTAATAGATGTAATTAAAAGTAACTAATTGGAACTAAAAGTAGCAAAATGCAACTCAAAGTAATTAAAAGGTCTGTAAATGTCAATAAAAGTAAATGTAATTGAAGGATAATTTCAGTATTTTTCAACCTGGGCCCTATAATAGAGTCCATTTGACTGATGTATGTTGCTTTTAGGTTGTGACTGACTTTTCTCTGCTTTGAAATTCTCAAGAGCACCAATGAAAGAACCAAAGGCCAGGATGCAACATCATTTTATTCAATTTATTTTGTAAAGTTTACAATGCATTGTATCTGCAGTCCAGCATGGTGTCTGAGGTGTTCAAAATGCTTCAACCAGTGAGCAGTTTGTCCAAGTTTAAATGCCATGGTGACAAAGAGTACAGGCAACACTGATTAATAATCCCCGCAGGGGGCATCTGGGTTCCCATGAGGGACGAGGCCGCTACCGCAGACTTTACAGAACAAATGCATTATGGAGAAATACTGTATACCCCATGTAAGCAATGGGGAAATTCCCATCGTCTCCAAAAGTGGCTGCAGTAAAACAGTTCTATTAACAAGACTGCTAATAATGTGGAGTGCTGTTTCCTGCCAAATATCACTGTTTACACAAAATGAACTTTTATCATTTTAATCAATAAAATGTTAATACCATTCATCTTTTTAATGCATCTTACAAGCCACTTCTGGGTCTCTGTTAATCACCTGAGACAGTGATTTAGAGACTTAATAAAATGGTGCCATATTTACACAATTAGCTTTGTTGCATCGCACTGCAGCGTTTTATCCTTTTCTTCAAAATGCGCTCATCTTTCAAAATAGAGTTTTACTAATTCGTCGCTACTGAATACATAAAGCTGCTTTTATCCTCATAATTGCATTGTAATCAATAACTATACAGAAGAAGAAAAAAAAAAAAAGAAAAAAGGAGCCAAAGTCCATTACACAGACAAAGTATGAGAAAGTAAAGCAGGGTTTTAGGCCAGTAACTGCAGTGGTTTAGTGTCACAGCAGAGAACAAGAGGGGGTTTTACAGGGTAGGTAGAAAAAGACAACAAAAAATATCTCGAGAGAGACAAACATACACAAACACAATATCTCAGTTAATTCTAGCACATCTGAAAACATGACAGCTGACAGGTCCTCAACTCGGCTTTCAGCTCTCTTTGACATTGTCCGATGATTTGATGCTGTTTTTAAATGCAGCACCACCAATACACTTTTCTGATAAATGCGTTCATGGCTTAGTTTCACATGAAGATGCCACCGGTTCAATTTTAGAGCCTAAACCTGCCAGCAGCCATACTGTATACAGACAGAAAGAGCAATGTTCCTTGCTGTTTTTTTCTTTTTGCAAGGACAAAAAAAAATCTATATATGGAAAAAAAAAGGTTCAGTTGAATGAACCTCAAATCTCTTTTAAACACACACACCAAACGGATGAAACAGAGAAAACAAAGGGAAAGTTGTGTGATTGATTCTAGTAAGACTTGAGATGATGCGTTCAACTGGTGGTCAAACCGTTTAAAACCTCACAAAAGTGACCACCCTTTGTCTGCAAAACATTATGAAGAACTCAGTCATGGAGAGCCTGTTGAGAGAAACAAAGTCTGAGTCCAGACCAGGGCTTTAAAAACTGGTCAAGACAGAGAGCGCACTTCAACCTGTGGTGAGGCAAAGTTCAATGGATAAAACTACTCAAAATAATGAGAAATGATGGTGATTAACAGCACTTTTTGTGGGCAATACATAGCTTTAACAATCAATTAGTTCACTACCCTGTCATGGTAATATATATACACAAGTCAAGGACAAAAAAAAGGACTTATAATTGTAATTTCAAACTTTTGTTACAGAGGAAAATTTGGAAGCAAATATATTGTTATTTACCATTTATTTACAACATGAATAAGCCGTATTTAAATAAGTGTATGCAAGGAACGGTGTGAGCTCGTTAACTGAGCACATGGTGTGTGGGGGTGTGTGTGTGTGTGTGTGTGTGTGTGTGCGGGTGATGTTTGAAAACATGCAGTGCTTCAGTGCTCCCTCTAAGCCTTGAGAGTGAAATGGAACCACGACGGTCAGCAGATCCACAGAAAAAGACCGGCTCGCTTCTGTTCCCTGCAAGCTCTGCATCAGTAAGCCTGATCTTCCACTGATCTTCCACAGGCTTTGTTTTTTCATTATTTATCCACTGGAGTGCATTCATATGCATCTACTGTCATGTTAAAACCATGTTTCCAACCGTTTTTGTTTTTTGCATAAGGAGCTAACATGGCGGATGCCTTTTATGTACCTTTGACCCAATGAAAAACTATAGTTTTTTTTTTTTTAAATGCATCGTTGTTAACCCTGCTTTTTTAGAAGTTAGCTCTTTAGAAGAAGCAGGGTTTTTTTTTTTTTTTACCATTAGTACTGTCGATGAGCAAACACATGGCTAACATGTCAGTATCTGTGTTAGTGGTGTTAGCCACAATGTACAGCCACTGTCATCTGAGCAGAAACAAAAAGGAACAAAACATATTTTCTTTTCTCTTTTTCTGGACAACTATGTTTGGTAACAACTTAAACACATGAGAACGATTTAGGTTTTATATGGAGAGGACGTCTTATTACATCCCTGACATTGCAGGGAGATAAATGGCCCTGGCAAGCAGAGTTCTGAGCGCTTTAAGTGAAAACTATTTCAACTTCCATCCACTTTGCCACAGCAGAAACCACAACTAGCATTTCCTCAAACAGAACTGCTGGCTGTTAAAGAGCTACCCAGCAGGCACTGCGGCTAAACTGCAAACGAAGCCTCATCAAAGTGCTAGGATGGATGACTAAATGCATTTCTAGCCATTTGTTTTCCTCTCTCGCACTCTGCAGGGCTTGTTTCACTCACAAAGGGTTTGTAACAGTCAGAAAACAAGCCGGCATGTTTATTAGATACACATCAATAGATTTACCTACAACCATAGAAACTGAATGGGGTTCTTATTCAGTTTCTACAACAACAATTTTGTCAGAATCGAAAATAATTTATAGCAAAGTTCCTTGATGACTGTCAGCTCATGGGTAACTGAGGATGTTTGTAACTGCAGAGCAGTGGCTGCACAAAATGGCAAACCTGTCTCCTTAATTCAGGTGCCTGATCTGTCCTTCCTGCAGTGGTGTCTGGATTAGCAGCAGTGGATATCAGCAGTCGTCGTGATGGCTGTAGCGAGCTGTACAAGATGTTATGTTGTTGCACCGTCAGCAGTGGCGTTTAAATTAATTATCTGTGTCTATGAGCTTCTTAGCTGTGCCAGCATTAGCTAAAGGCAATCTACATAGGCTACAAGGAGGTCGAGAACTATCAAAGCATTAGCAGTGTCTTAGCTTTTGCACCATTAGCATTTGTAGCTAGCTTGACACTAGCAATGTTACACTAGTTTTAGCGTTAGCACACAAGCTATATCATGGGCGAATATCAGTGTTGTCTAGGTGTGACGTTGATGGAGATGACTGTGATAGCTGCAGTTACAGGCTAATGCAAACTTCTAGCAGCTGCTAGTCCTTTGCATGATGAACATGTTGGGCTCTTCAAAGTGCTATGGCATGCAGTGATCTGTCTTGCTCTAACAACTAGCAGGGCCTACGGGCAAGCAGCGTGGTGGCGGCTGGGTGGTGAGAGAGCAGGCGTAGAGGGAGCACTGATTGATTCACTGGTGTCACATCAGCACGTCCAGGTCGTCACCGTGGTCGTCCTCCTCCGTCACCCGCAGCGACAGCACCTCCTCGTTCAGGAACAGCCCGCTCAGACGCTCCTTGCGGGCCTGGCGCTGCTCTTTCAGCTGGCGCTTACGCAGCGCTTTCTGCTGGAGCTTACGCTGCTTCGAGCGTTTCTGAAAAGACAGAAACAAAAGGAGAGGGTTACTGATGTTCCTGATAGAGGGACTTCTGCTGGTAGTTGTGATGTTTTTAAAAGGCACACTCAGAAAGAGGCAGTGATGTTCCTCACAGAGAGATGTAAAGCGCAGCTGATGCTGCTGAGTTTCTGTTGTTTCCAATCAAAGGAGGAGGATGGGAGAGGCTGGGAAGGAAACACTTGCATCACTTTGTAAATGTGTTCCTTTGTCTGTGTATCAACACACCCATGAAAAAAATGTAGTTGCCTGCTGATCAAAGTGCAGCCCTTTCTACCTTCAGTTACTACCCATGAATTATATTAGAGAAAGCAATCAAAGGTATAAAGGCTTCTATACTTTGTGGTTTACCCAAGACTGTACACATACACACAGATGAAAATATAATGATTAGTACTGTACTAGAGTAGGCTGCAATGGTGGAATTATTCTTTGACCAATCAAAAATTAAACAAAGAGACGATTTCTTGATACCCAGGGGGAAACTGGGTCATAGCAGCAAAGTCTAATAGGATATACTAAGAAAAGAGTCAAAGTAATTAAGAAGAAAATGTGATGCAAA
Source organism: Myripristis jacobus (assembly GCA_900302555.1). Taxonomy (NCBI): domain Eukaryota; kingdom Metazoa; phylum Chordata; class Actinopteri; order Holocentriformes; family Holocentridae; genus Myripristis; species Myripristis jacobus. The sequence goes on along the minus strand of OMLB01063492.1, from coordinate 30,406 downwards.
TGTTAATTACAACAAAATGCAAAGTACGAGGTCCATGAATAACATAGTACAGAATGAAGCTGGGTCAAAATTAGGCACAGATATTTTAGCCAATTCTCAAAATTAAGAAATTAAAAATTTGGTGGCAAAAAATGACCCTGAGAATTAGATGTGCCTTTTTGGATTTGACACATTTTTGCTGAGCTGTCTCCTGTTCAAATGTGAATGTGACTACTGTCCTTTGTGGGCCACTGTGGGGGATTCATTCCAGTGAGCTCCAGGCTAGAAATGAGAAAACAACTGAATGTGGAGCCTGAGGCGGCAGACATGCAGGGGAAAACAACATTGTCCTCTTCTGTGGGGCCTGCTGCCAGTTTCCAGCAGTGACAGAGAAGCTGAAAACAATCTCAATGCTAGGCACTGAGCAAATGGTTTCTAAAGAAGGCCAAAATGTCCCTCAACAAATCAGACCAAGTGGGCAAAGAATGCTTATCCTAGTGTGTGCACCATAACAGCAAGTACAGCTTACTGAGAGAGCACCAGGAGAAATGCATGTATGAGAACACACAAAAATCTTAAATATATGGAGCATGAAAACAAGAAAAACGACAAGCATGAGGAAATGTGCAATGTAGGACACGCAGAGGGGTAATTCCTAGTCATTAAAAGAGACAGAGAAGCACCAACACCATAATGAGTGAGCGGACTCAGTCCAGCACGGAGGGCGGTGTCTAAACACTCGACAGATTATCTCTATTTTTAAAGCGCACACTGTTAGCGGTTGCTTACTTTAGAGTCTCGTATGCGTTCTGCAGCGCTGGACAGGTTGCCGTCGCTATGAGCTCGGCTGATGTTGGTCACGCTGCCTCCACTGCAGGCTGAAGCTGTGCCACCTGACCACAGGTTCAATTCACACAGATAGCAGGGGAAGTACAAGGAGAATTACTTAACATTCAACAATAGTGGAAAGCTTGTACATTTTCTCAAATCAGTATTAAAGTAGGCAGACCTACAAAAAAAAGAAAACTAATGCAGGAAATTGTCAGTTTTTAGTTTAAGTTTAAGTTTTCAAAGCTTTTCTTAACAATTATCTGATAAAATTCATTTAAATTCATGAAATTCCAAATCCTAGTCCTGAATAGATCATCCTTTTAGACCTAAGAGCCCTCTCATTTTACAACTATTTTGGCAACCCAAATCAACTGAGCTGGAAAGTAAAGTGAAGCAGCATCACTGTGGGCTCCACTGGTGGTGGCACAGTTGCTGCTACTTAATTACTAGACGAGCAGATGGTTTCTTACCAGCTATAGAGTTGGAGGCTGTGGAGCCAGTAGACGAGCTGGCGGAGCTGACCATGCTCGCATTGCTGCTGCTGGCTCCGCTGACTCCACTGGTGCTGGCGCTGCTGTGGCTGCTCCTCTTCCAGCCCTCTCTGGTGCTGCTGGTCCGCTGCCTCGGGCTGTGCTCTCTGATGTAGCTGCGCACCTGACGGCAGAGAACAGGTCTGTGAGACTCTGAAGCACAGCCTCATCATCGCTGGTTTTCATTTTCATCATTATCTGGGTTTTCATGTAGTTTTAAAGCCTTGATATGTGACTACAACTATTAAGACACTGGACTTGTAAGCATATAAAGATGACGTTTCACACCACTCCCTGTCCCACCGACCTGTTTGAGCTTCTCGTCGGTCAGACAGTTGAGCTCTATGATGAACTCGCTGTCGGTGGGGGAGATCTGAGCGCAGGGGTCGATGATCTTGATGATGTCCAGTTGCTCCCTCAGGCCCATCTCTGTGCTGACTTTTCGACTCAGGTACTCGATGTACTCAACCTGGGATTGGAAACACACATACACACCGTTTTACCCCAATCTGTCCAAGTTTCTCTGCTCACATTTGAAGACTGATGCCCAGGCTAAGAAATCTTTGGTAACAACATGCACAAACAGCCATACAAATGTTGGCTTAAGAAACAAGAGCAACTTTAATAACGCGACAGCCGTTTACCTTGAATGGCTGAATCTAAAACCACTAGTCAAAGGGCTGCAAATATTTAATAAGCTTGCACAGCCATGCACCTAGCTGCAGGAAGTCATCATTTTCTTACTGGAGGCTCTAATATGTCCTCAGTGCCTTTGATGTTACTGAACCTAAAGGATATGCCTGTTTTTTAATTTCACTAAGACAGGTGGGGCTATCCTGTAGAACTCCAAAGTAACATTTTCCACTTCGTTTCTCATACTCTGAAATAATTCCAAACTTCATTCAAGCAATTGCAAATCAAAAGTTTTTTTGAAGGTCCTAAGTGGAAACCCCGTGGATCTATACCCCTGTCATTTTAGTTCAGCACACAAACACACATCTATAATAAAGTACTAAACTCAAATATTCAAAATACAACCTATTTAGTTTTGAAAATCCAAATTTTCTTTCTGATGTACAGCTAGTCCGATCCTTCTCCTTTGGATTTTATTATGCTCTGTTCAGAAAATACCTCTAGAAGATCCTCATATGTGAGAAACTGCTGTCCCTTATGGGTCCACTACATTTGCTTTGACTGCTTTTTCAATAAAGGCAATAAAAAATGGAACCCTCTCACATCTCATTTAAAAACAGCCTCATACATACACTTTTTCAGTGATGCTGAACAGGTGGCTACAGGTAAATGCTTCTATTTGAAACATTTTAGACTCTTCAGCACGAGCAAAAGGACATTTCAACTTTGTCATGAAGGCATTCCCCAAACAGACCTAAGCGTCCCAACTACATTTTTCAACTGCAGGATGCTGGGACATGGTTACAGAAAGGTGCGCTGGCTTCGTGTACCTGTTCGTCGTTGGTCATGGCACTCCAAGGCAGCTCGTCCAGGTTGCGGTGAGGGTGGGGCTTGGCCTTCCTCTTGGAGAACAGACATGGTGAACTGGGCACACTCGGGATGATGTCAGAGAGCACATCACTGCCACTGGCAATGTCACTTCCTGGCAACTGGGAGGACAGTTGTATAAGAGACCAACATTGAGTAAACAACACAGATGATTTAGCCCAACTGATGTTCCTGAAACCAGAAAAGAGACACTGAAAATTCAGTGGCTTGAACGAGCAAGGCACCAGCTCAGCGTCCTGCTAAACTCGACAACACTTGTCTCTTCTTACGTTTAATATCCACAAATATAACTTATGTGCTATTCATTTAACTTACAGAGCACTTCTACAAATTAAATAGTTAAGAAAGTAGCTGATGGTAACAGATCTTTAAATTCATTTTGTTTTATAATTTCAAATTTAAAAATACTGATGTAATCAAGCCCCAAAAGCTTTGCTGGTGGCATCACTCTTTGACTGGAAAACTGACTGGCTCTCAAAATACCTGCCACTCAAACTCGCTGTCAGACCAGTCCCAATAGGTGCTGATGGAGGAGGAGACGTCACTGCACACGCTGCCCTCCGGAAACAGGTCTAGAGATGTGAGTTCCTGATCATCCAGAAGGGAGTAACAGTCATCCTGGTCCCCCACAGACACCGAGGAGAACAGCTCCTCACTGCACTCTGAGCTCGCAACACTGGTCCCACATGAAGTCAGGTTCCACCTGGGGAAAAAGATGAGTGGGCATGGAAGATGTGAGATTTTTCTGAAAGTTGTTCAGATCACACATAATCTTAAGATTCCATACTGGCCATACAAATTAAAAATGCATTTCAATTTGGTTTCATTCATGGTAATACAAAAAAATTCTTAAGCAGTGGATTTATTCAAATCTACTTTCAACAAATAAGGTTTTCCTTATTAATGGCTGTCCACCTGACACTGCAACGTGTAAACACAGACTTATTAAAATACATTCAACTCCACAGTAGGGTTGCATTTTTAAACTATGTGCTCAGCTATGTGCTTGTTTCACATTCCCTGGTGGTGATGTCCCGTGCATAAAGGTGCCTTTTCCTGTCCTTGTGAAAATGTTCAATCTGACTCAGTTATATGCACTTTAAATATAGTAATACCCATTGCATTAAGGCCTAATAGCACAATTCAACTTCATTTCATCCACTGTCACAGCAATTTGTTAAATTCAATAGGCTTAACACAATTACCCAACAAAAGACGCTTTAAAACCTTTCACATGTTTTCCTTATTGTTGTACCTTACTGTGGCAGCACAGTAGGGGGTCTGTTCTGTGATAAGCAGCCAGTGGGACAGCAGTCCCTCAGACAGTCACATCCACACACTGCACTGACCTATTGCTGTGGAAGCGGTGTAGGGGATCTGTTCTGTGACAAGATGACAGCTGACAGCCAAAGTCACTGACATCCAGGGTTCCCACATCGCTGAGGTTGGCCCTCTGGGAGAGGAGAGGGAAAGGCTCCTCAGGGGCCAAAAACTTCTCATACAGAGACTCAGACATGGTGAGATGGACCTGAGACAAAAGGAAGGATGGAATGAAAGAGACTGATTGTTTGCCAAAACATGTGCAGAGACTAAGTTATACCAAGCTGTAACTGAGATGTTTGCTGGCAGTAAACTATAACAGTCAGACACAGAGTTTATGCATCTGTGAAAAGGGCCACAAATAAACATTACAGTTGTATTATGTGCCCAAATATGTGGCTGCACTTATGATAGCTCTGAATGGTGCAGTTCATTTAAGAAGCTGTTGACACTGTATGTTTTTGTGTAATCGCTGACTTAAAAGATCCAGCTACTCCCTGGGGAACAGTGTAACCCAGCTTGAATCAGACGTCTAGGAATATACTTATGCAACCCTGATGATCAGTTATTGATGCTGAAACACTTTTTGAATAAATGTTTGCGTTTTGTACTCTCTTCACTTTCCTATTTATATTTTGATTTCCAAAGCACTACCAGCTGTAATATCAAAAACACTTGGAGAAGACAACGCAACCACATCCCAAAGGAAGGTTGAGTGTACAGTCAGTTTCACTAAAATGAGTCAACTAAAGCAGTACAATTAGTTTTAAGGAGGTTAATTCCAACTATTCTTTCAGAACAAAGGCAGCAGTGATGATTTTATGATTTATCTTGATAGTATGAACTTGAGAAGCATTATGAAAACAAATGTGAGTTTCCGGAGAAGCAGGTAAACAATCCGGGTCGTCAGCCATTTTGCCCATTGCTGAAACGACTGGGCGATATTGATAACAACACTAATAAGACATTTTAACTCAATAAAACGTTTTCAGCTGATAATTAAGTCTACGATAAACTGCACAGAGACCGTTTTAGGGTAACCAAAGTTAGCGAATATTAACATTAGATACATATCTCCCCTGGTTGTGAGGGATTTGGTTTGGGCGACAGTGTTGTCTGTCATGTCAATAATAAAATCCGTTCATTATCGGCAATATTAATGAACGAGAGTTATTTTACAGACAAATAACGTTAATTGTCTCGTCATGCCACTCACGAAATGTGTAAGAAGTTATTAAACGGTGCAAGATCGACATTTCTAAAAAATATCAGCAATCAGTGCTCTCCTCTACAAACCGAGCTAACTTATGCTGGGTTAGCTAGTGGTGACATAAGCTAGCTAGCCACCGTTAGCTAGCTAACTACTAAAGTTCATTACAGTTGTCAACACTAGATGTCCCCCTTGTTTACCTTAGCATACAACTAACCCCTGGTTGTTATTGTGGGCAACACAGGATAATGTTGATACACTATCTTGCTTTAATACCCGGCTACATTATTTAGCTAGGCTACAGTTACGTTGACGTTTAGCTCAAAGCGCTACGCCGAGACCGCGAGGCAAGTTTACGTCGTTAGCTGCTAATTGTCCCGATGCACGTAGCGTTTACCAAGCCTCAAAACAACACCAACTGACTTCCTCCGCGAAATAAAGTCCCTGGGAGGCTTATAAAACCATTCCGGCGGTTATTTCGAAGTTATCGAAATGTTTAAACCAACCTTGTTGTCGTTCACAGAGCGAGCATTCCTGCCACCACCTCCATTTGCAAATCCTTTCTTTTCCACCGATGATCTAACCACCACGTCAGCTGTCACCGCGAGACTCCCGCGGGGAGCATGTGACATGAAGGCGGAAGAGGCAGCGAAGCAGCTTAGCACAACACTGTACACTGTGTTTGTTGTATTTTTATGATCTGTTATCCGTGCGGACTGCATGTATTATTAGTCATGTCTTCCAGTCATACGAAAGACTCCAGTTTCCTGGGAGGCAGGATACCTCCAGAAATCGAATCAATGTCAAAATACCTAAAGGATGTGGACCAGGAGCTGTTCAGAAAAATACTCAAAGGTAAATACTAACTGCATGCAAAGCAAGAAAGCTGTTATTACCTCTCTGAAAAGCCACAATCAGCGTTGGTTTATGTAACACTACTCATTATAGACCCAGCCTAACACAACCGTAAATGCATTGTGTGTATCAGAGTCAGTCACATGATGCTGATGTTCAAGTTTGCACCCATGGGAACTGCAAGTTTGTGTTTGAACAGCCGTCAGTGTGAATCCCAGTACTCGTGATCAAATCTGAGAGTTGTTCCTGTTATACTGGACTAAAGTGACTAATAGTGGCCAGCAGTTCAAGGCTTTGGATGCTTGTCTTTCTCTAGCTGTGGTCAGTGCCTTGGAAGGGAAGGACTGCAGAGAGGTGATGAGGTCGATCGCAGAAAGCAGTGCCGTCCCAGAGGAGAAGCTCAGCCACATCGTAGCCGGGATGTACCGGGTGCTGACCGAGGCTGTCCACATCCCCTCAGCATCCCTCAAACAGGAGGTGAGCTGCTACTGAATAAATGAATTACACTGTCTAACATCAGTGGATGATGCTGAACCTGTGCAGGGCAGTGTTTCTGTGGCACCCGCCCCATCTCCTAAAACATCATATATGCAGAATTTGGTCAGGCTACATAAAGGGATCCAAATGCAAAGTTCCATAAGTTTACTCACCAGTGAATTTGTAAAAAAACAAAACAAAACAAAACAAAACAAAAAAACAGCATCTACTGTCCCTTAGAGTGGGAAAGCAATTATCCGACCAGGCCAAATACTTTGAATAAGTCTTGAGAGCTTCTCTTGAGCCTTGAGTGTATTTCTTTCCTCTGTTAATCCACCGTCACTAACACAAAGTCTTTGTTTCAGACTCATTACTGATTTCTGCAGACTGGCAAACTTCTGCCTGATTAACCTGAGAAAAGAAACAACAATGACAAAAACATGTTCTAAAAATCAGAAAATACATCGTATTTATTTAGCCATTTAGTTAAGTCTTAATACAAAAATATCAGTATAGGCTGTCATGAATCGGAAGATACTGGATATCAGTGTTGGCCTCAAATAAACATACCAGTGCATCCTTAATTTCAAAAGCGGACAATGTAAAAACATATGTAAGTCTCTCAGAATGTGGTACAATACACTCAAACCAGGTTTTTAACATGCATGTCAAGGCAACATCAATCAAATTGGCCTGTTAAATTCTGTAGATACACAGATTATGTATGATGTAAAGGATCTAGGGACAACTGAGTGTGTGTGAAGATGTGCTCAGGGCTAATAACTTCACTCGGAGAAATTCAGTAGTTTTTAACATTAGCCTTATATAACCTTTCCGCCAGTTTTTAAAACAAACTAAAAAAGTGACAGCCCTATGATATCCAGCGCAAAAAATATTGTTGGTTACCCGTTCATGAATGTGGAGGTTTACAAGGTAAAAAGCAGAAAATGTACACTGACTAAAGTAAAATTAATACATTTGGTCTGTCCTCTTGTTTAGGCCTTCAAAGAAGATCTCAGAGAACTGAGGTAAGGACTTTTTTATTACCATACTTACTGTGCACTTATTAAAATGTCATCACTCTTACAGCTATACACACACCCAGTTCATCCCAGAAAGTTGATTTTGTTGTTTTGCTCTCTCTTTAGGATACCTGAAGACTTCATCACAGATTTCGCCAGTGTGGTGTTTGGAACTCGGTATGTTACATGTGAGCATAGCCTTTAAACTCTGGCTGTTATGCCCTTTATTGGATGTAATTTTGTTGCTTGTGATGAAAACAAGTTTCTCTCCTAAAAGAAGTGCCTGGCAGCTGTGTACTGGAACTTGAACTAGTTTGCTGGGTAGTGAGGCTGGTTGTCCTGCCAGCAGTTACAGTGCTGGCAGGACTTGTGGGGTCAAATCTGGACGTGGCTGCACCCCAAGAGGACATCTGGCCCGGGTCCTTCTCTCACACTGAACTATGACCCATTTATAATACATACTTTAGTGTCTCTTTCAGCAATGTCAGAACAGTATCTTTATTACAGATGACTTGTAGATAACATTTTCAGAGACATCTAAGTACCACTGCTACGTTACATCTCGACATGTCTGTACACCTCTGCATCTCTGTGTCATCTGTCTGTGCAGCCGTGCAGCTCTGGACACAGCAGCCGCCCAGCACGATCCTCATTTGCCCACGATAGAAGACTTCAGATGGAGAGTGGATGTTGCCATCTCTACCAGGTAATGTGCCGAGGAAGGAAAGAAGTGTGACCCATTAAAATGCCATTTCCATCACATGCTTGAATTAGTTTTAAATGTTAGGACTGGATTGAGAAGTTCTTGATCCCTCACATAGACCCTGTAGATGTTTGTGTGTGTGTATGTATGTTTATATCATATAACCTCCAAATTGTCATTGGAATTCTCTTCATCCAGTTATGCACCCTCTGTGTGTAAGCACTCATAAGTGAGATTGCAAATTTTATTAGAAATCATTATAAACTCATAAATGACAGAACGAGGCTTTAGATCCATTTAAACTGATTGAATACACTGATTAAAAGTAAATATAAGAATATAAGAAGCAGGTTCATCACTTCAAATGATCACTGATTTGATGATCTCTTGTGTTAAATAATACATGATGTCAGTTTTCAGCTCATGGTTCATAATGGACCACAGTGATGATGATGAGTGACAGTAGAGATACTATAAGTGGACCACAAGGGGAAAATATAATTTAAAAAATATGTATTCATGGTCATAAGTGTGACGAAAAAAATCCTTTGTCACAGCCTTAAAGCAATAATAAACAGTATTTTCACATGAATAAATTGAGCTATGCTGATTGCTATTGCTGACTGATACAGCAAAAGTGTTTATATCTGCTATTCTTCCAGGTTGATGCATTTTATGTTTCTGGTTTATTCGCTTTTGTTTTATTTTTCTGGTTTATTTGGAACAAACAGAAGAGGATCTGGGTAATTAGTCAGAGTGTCAGGATTTCAATTCTGAATCAAAAAATGATCAAAATGTACATTCGATTTTGACCTTTGAAATCACAAGCAGGTTTGTGACTCTCCCAGTGTTTTTCTCTGCTGTTGGCTGGCAGCTACTTCCTTGTCTGTTGCCTGCTAATGCCGGCTTAGCCTTCCTGCTGACTCACAACAACAGTGCAGTGTAGTTCCACCGACAGAAATCACAGTTTGTCTGGGTCTCAAGAGGCAAGAGGTCCTGCAGCGGCCAGATGTCTTTTGCACGGCCCAGTTCTCAACCAGTTGTGAATCGCTTTGCTGCTCTTGCTTGTCTCCCCGGGGCCAGAGCTCCCGATGTAGAGTCAGACCTTAAGGTGCCGACAAACAGGGATGGACTCTCTGGTGAGGCAAAATCCAAACACAGTAGCTATGGCAGTATCGTTATACATGTCGGCACTAATGATGCCAAGATGAGCTAATCAGAAGTCACACAGGGTGACACAGCCAGGACGTGTGACTGAAAGATGTGTCTTATCACACGTCCTACAATGTAGCCTGTCTTTTTAAAGGATAATTTGAAAATGTAAAGGACAGCTGTCAGGGCATCAAACCAGTGATCTGCTAATCTTTACAAATCAAGACACTCCAGCTATGCCATCAGTGCTTGAAGAAAAAATGTTTTGATCGAATCGAATCATGACCTTAAAATCGAAAGTCAAATTGAATCGTGGCACCCCTAGGTGTTAGTATGAGCCACCATGGCTGGACTGAGAAAGAAAAGAGCGCCACCTACACAAACTCAAACTCCGTCAGTAGAAAATCCAAGGAAACAGACGCCGCAGTCTCGCCCACTGGGTTTGATTGACGGGTGATCTCTGCGTTGTGCAATGCAGAAATATCACAGCAAAGAGTGCATCATACCGAATCTGTCACCAAACTGAAAAACAAGAATCTTGCAGAATACCTCCTTAAATGATTTGCCTTGTGCTGTCCACCTCACTACCTGCAGGATCTGAATCAGTATCCCTGTTAAAATCATGGTTTTCTGATCATTTTGGTATAGGATGTGTCATTTAGTCTCACCCCAGTGCCAGTGTAATGAAACCGGTGTCTCTCTTGTCTCCGCAGCTCTTTAGCCAGAGCCCTTCAGCCCTCTGTTCTGATGCAGATGAAACTATCAGACGGGAGTCTTCAGCGCTTTGAGGTACTTATCTCTCAAAGAATGGGCTCATTTCTGATTTTACTTTCAGTTTTACAGACATTGCAGACAGGTTTGACAGATGCTCTCTTCACAGTAGCTTCACACTGCCTCTAATAATGTGAATGACGTGCAATGTGAAACGCACACTGTCTTCACTCTGCATGTATACTCTTAGATTAACAGGGTTATGTCGGTGTCGGTGGTACAATACGCAGAGCATTTGTTCATTGCAGCTGCTTTTCTAAGAGCAATAAATCCTTTTCACAGCTTTGATTCTGACATTAAAAAGCAGGTAAGCACAGGTGTTTCTTATGACACTGGTTCAGGTTCTGTTCCAGTCTTCCCAGTGAAACAGCATGAACAACAGCAGCATCCTGGCTCCCAAATGAAACACAACCTTAATCAATGTCATTAGTAACGCCTGGGTTTACCTGCTGGCTGCTGGGAAAAAGGTCTATTGGAATTCATGTCCTTTAACAATTAACTTCCCTTCATGTTTTTTCCTATACCGCCCAGAACTTTAATCAGCCGTGTCCAAGTGGAAAATGGCTCTTAAATTGGTCTGAGGTTTAATAAAGTGTTAAAAAGTCAGGCTTTGTTAAACCTGCACATATCTGTTCATTTGTGCACAAGTTCCAGACTCCTGTGTGTATTTCCAGTCTGTTTTCAGATTGAAAATACAACAGCGGGCTAATGTCAGTCTGTTTCAGTTGTAACATAATAGGATCACTCAGTAAGTAAAACCAAACACTGACTGATAATTCAGAGGCACTTTTTGACAGCAGATATACTTAGAATAATTTCTTGATTTGGTGTTCATACATTTTGACCCTTACATTACATTCTTCATAATGTAGAATAAAAAAGTCTCCTTAGACATTACAATAAAAAAAAAAGTGATTATATCCCAGTCTAATAAACTAGACTTTTTAAAACCTTTTCTTTGTTATTCAGTCTGCTTTAGTAAGTATTCTAGCCTGGACTTTCGAATGCTGTGAAACAAATAAGCAGTTTCTGTTGTTGTTTTATATGAACATTACTGTTGAAAACGCCTGGCCCCTTGTTCTAAATGTAAACACAGCCATGTGACTAAAAGCCAAAACATTGCATGTTACAATAATGTCACAGCAATGCAAATTTACACATTACACATAAAAAATGATAGTAATTAGCAGAGGTGAGGGCTTAAAGTCGAACACCAAAACCTGATGAGGCTGAGGCATGAGGCTCATAAATCAGAGACGATATGTCTGACAAATATCTGCTTTCTCAGTAATCACATACACCCTTCTCAGTCCTTGTAACAATACTTCAGACAGCTATACTAAGAGAGACAGAAGCACCCTCAGCCAAATGAATCAAATCATAATTTGGCTCAACAGAGGGCGCCATATTCCATAATTGGTCTGTGATGGCTGGGTAGATCCTGCCTGACGGACCGCTGTAGTAGTAGTGTGAATGTATGCAGGATGGAGGACCCATACTACAGCTGTCATCGCACCTAGCACAGTAGTTACATAAACAGATTACAGCAGAATTAATAGATTAGTGGATTAGTAGCCACGGCACCCGATGTTCAGACTGTAATCATTACTGTACCTCGTGTGTACCTGATCTGTGGCTCTGGCCTCGTCTCCCTGGCTGTGACTGCTGCTGTAATCCCAAAACAAACTGCACTCGAGCACACGCATCACCTACAACCTGACAATCGCTCATGATCTGTGACTATCCTCACACCCGTCTGGTGCATTTCCTACAGAATCAGCTCCAAATACATATATTTTAAGAATTTTTGGTTTGCACACAGACTTGTCCTTTACTTCTTTTATTCCTCCATTCATTCTTCCATTTGCAAAACGATCCTTTTTGCAGTTGGAGGAATAAAAGAAGAAAAAGACGAGTCTGTGTACAGTCCTCTATTACATCTTGAATGCACTAGAGCCCCAGTTAAGGCTGCCAGCAGCAGTGCAAATGGTTTGGGGTTGAGGTGTGTCATCTCCTGAATTTATGGTCTGATATGAATGCCAGCTGCTCCTTTGTTTCAAGGTGGAATGGAAATAATAATAATTGTGTGGTACTGATGATTCCTGTAGGAAAAATCTCCACACCCCTCTTCCTTCAGTCAAAATCAGTCAGTGTTTGGGTGAAAAGCCGTGAATCATTCACTAGATGAAATTCAAGGCATCTCAGACTGTCAGTCACTCTTGCAACGATTTTATGTTTTTTTTTTTCCTTTAGATGGATTTTGAATCACAATTGTGGGCGTCATGCTATCAGTATATGCAATATTTTGTGTGATATTATGCAACTTGAACAATTTCCCCTGCCCTGCTATACAGCATGTTTTTCAGACTGTGCTGAATCGGTGTTTAAATCCTTGTTGTTGCTGTTTTCCTGCTCAGGTGCCCGTGTCTAAATTCCAGGAGCTTCGCTACAACGTGGCTCTGATCCTCAAGGAGATGAATGACCTGGAGAAAAGGAGCATTCTCAAGATTCAAGATTGATATGTCACTTTGGACGGTCATGAAATTAGGTTCTTTTCACTCTACTTGGGTTTTCCTGTGCATCAAGTACTTTAAAGGGGAATACTGTTCATTTTAAGAATTCAAATATCAAGCTTACATGCCCAGGGACTGAATAATTTCCATCCAAGGGCCTTTATGCCTGTCAGAATTAAGAGGCATAAAGACCAGGCCAGATGGTACCCAGTTATCTGCACCCCTCAAGCACCCAGATGAGCATGTGTATCTACAGGAAGCCAATATCTGATTTCTGAGAAACAGCAGTCTTGCTCTTTAAGTCTCTGCACGCTCAAACCACCTCCTCATACGCAAGGACTCCTCTACAGTTTTCACCGTGGTCTTCTCCATGTGGGATTTAACCAGCTTTCGCCCAGTTGTGACGGTTCCACCTAGTTTGAGGAGTTTGATGTAGAAAAAAAGTACTGCAGTGGTAGCATTGTTTTTCTATCTGAACAAATTGCATGTGTGCTGACCTAAACATGGCCTCAACAAACTGAGGTCCGCCTTACAGAAACAAAGATTGTGCTTACTGGGAAAAAAAAGATTCTCGTATCCCATTTCAGACCACACACTTATCTATCCATGTGCCAGATTAATCTGAGTGTGGTCTGAGTGCCTCCAGAAACACGAGGAGGACCAGTGGCTGCCTCAGTGGCCGCTGCAGTGCAGTGATTGAGTGGCTTAGTGCATTAGAGGGCTGTGTGTGTGTGAGTGTCGGACTTAGCGTTTTGGGGGCCCAAGGCAAACCCAGGTGTGGGGTCACCCCTCCGTATCCTCTCCCTATTTATGTCCTGCCTGCAAATCCATCAACACACAGTGAATAAAATGGTATCATCTGTCACTGATGGCCACAGATAGAAGCACATAGCTGAGTGGTCCTGCTTGGTGCTGCGCTAAGCTGTGTTCCTGGGCTGCCATGTACTCTGAATGTGATAAAACAAGCACTTTGAGTGATTGGAAGTCCTTGGTTAGAGAGAACATCTTACATCTAATGGTGGAAATAGGCAGATGACTACCCAGCCTAACGGTGAAGTCCACCCATGGTGAGTGTCACAACATGCAGTTTTTGTCAACCTGGCAAACAGTGATAAGAATCTGTTGGAGTATTGACCCGAATTTCAACTGAGTCGTAAATATAAACACAGTCAAGTGACCAGTTTGAAAGTGAAGTTTTAGTTAAACATTTCTCAAATGCAGGACTATTCTGGAGGTAGAGGCGCCCTCACTGGTTGAGTTAAACCCTGGTGGCTTGTGGAAAAAGAGTAATATCCATACCTTTTTTATAAAAAAAAAAAACAACATAAGCCACATACAAAACATTAAACATCAGCAACATACACAATCCTGTTCCCTCAACATAAAAAGAAGAATACTGTCCATATTGTCCATGTCTTCTTGGATATAGCAAAACTGCATGATCTGATAGGGCACTAAGTAATATCTGAAACACGGTGGTGTAAAATGGTGTATGAAAAAGTTTACATTGAAGGAATATAGGGCCCTAAAACATAGATATGCTCCCGACCCTCCAAATTTAAACTTATGGCGATCTCGAAAAGTCTCATAACGCCCCAGGATCCTGAATGCAGTGGTCATGAAACAGTGAGAAAAAAGAAGGCACTGCCATTTCTACATTTTCTTTACATTTTGACTGGAGTTCAGTCTTTACACCTAAGTTAACCAAAATGGTGCTTCTTTGGAGCTTAACTCAACCATTACTTCAACATATTTCTGCCCACTTGGACTTTTTTCAGAGCAAACGTCATCTTCACATGGTGCTGAAACACAAGTTGTGTGAAGAGAATGAATGAATGCTGTGGAGATGACTTGATTGTCTAATCTACACATGCTTTGTACATCTAATCCAACTAGCTGGAAATGAGGCTGACACAGTAATTAATAGCCTGTAATAACCTGTCATAGATAACCTGTAAAGGTCATTAGTAAGTGTAATTAAGAACCTGTAAAGATGTAGGTTATAGCCTGTATTTTGCATATAATGTTAGGATTTTTCCTGTACCTTTTGTATTATCCATAATGCATTTTCACCTGATGAGCCGCATCTCTCCATGTCAGATGAGCTGTGTATCTGCCAACTTCAGATGCTCAGATCAAATTTTAAAAAAGGACCACAGTGGAGATTGGGGGAGGCGTTGTTTTTTTGAAAGATCTACATGAGTAAGTTCTTCTTTAAAAAATAAAAATAAAAAATAAATAAAAATAAAAAAACCTGACTTCATAAATGATGTGCTCTTTTATGATCAAATCATTGAATGATTTCACAGAAGTGATGCTGTGAACCCACATCACATATTTTCTCTATTACAGTATTTTAATAAAAGATATGATATGATATATGATCTTAAATTGGTGATGCAGCAGATCTGATGCTATCTTGGCTTTCGAAGCATGAATTTGATTTTCATTGTCAAGACAGCCATGAAAAATCAGATCTGTGCCATGAAGCAGTAAAATGGGATTTTCTTGGTCCATCAGGTGTTTCCATTTCCCAACGCACACACACCACAAAATCACTCTGCCAGAATTAAACCTGACTCACGACCTGCATCTCTATCTTCCTCTCCTGTATTTTAAGACTGAAGGAATGCCTTAAAATATCAGATTTTCCATTTCTGTCTAAATGAAGGGATTCACTGTGAAATGAGATATCTCTGCTATGAAAAAATATCACACCAACCAATGTAAACAAGGTGATGTAAACCTGGATGTCTATATGTATGTGTGTTTTGGATGCCATCACAAAGTGCTGCTTTGCTTTCAGCTTTTGTCTCTGGCTTGACATCAGTAATGCTGGTAGCTGGGGAGAGTTGCAACTTTTCTTCATTCTGATTGTTAGTGTTGCGATTGGAGCTCTCAGGTTCCTCTGATTTGGCGCTATCATTTAAATCTTCCTTGTGGCATGCAACCTCGATGCATTTGGACCACTTGGTTTGCTTACTGCTCTTTTTTCTCTTGTTAGGTGGCAAGCCTTGGCAATATGTCACTTCTTTTTACATTTGTAGCAATCCAGCTCCTTGGAACAGCACTCATCTGGTCTCTAACAAGGCTTCTATGCCGTATCTTTCTTCCTCTTGTTTTCTATGTCGTCATCCAAAAATGCTCCAAACTTACAGGTGGATACCAGCTTCCTTGGTGTAGCCATGTACTCACTTGCGGGTTCGCCCTCCATCTGGTTTCTTGTAATAAATTGGCATCTTTCTGCAATAAAATTAGTCTTGGGCACAAAATGGTTCCTCAGCTTGAGGATTAACTTTTAAATTAGCTTTTTCATCTTTGTTACTGAGTCCATTTGCTTCGAGGAATTGCTTAAACCTCTCCAAGTAAGCATCAAAATTTTCTTCATTCTCGTCAAAATGAAAATCCTCACTTTTCCCGAGTGCCGCCATCGTTCCTGCTCTGTGATCTTGTTGTTTCCATGCAGTTTGCAACTGCTGAGTCTCTTTTCAGTGCACCAGGGCAGAGAATGACACGCAGGAAGAGGAAGGTCAGCTCTGCTAACAGCCAACATGGACCCAAGAAAAGGATGAGGGAGATAACCTTCATCCTCTGACAGCGCCGCCACGCTCCCCTCAGTGAACAGCAGCAACACCATCAGCAGAGGTCAGAGCTCACAGAGTTAGGGCCTCGGGTTTAGGGTCAGGATTAGGATTAAGATTATGTTTATATACACGTTTCTCACATGTAGAGTAAAACTAAACTCACCCTCATTCTCTCTCTTTCATTCTTTCTTTCTCTCTCGTCTCTCTCTGTGTATGTGTGTGTGTATTTATTTGTGTGTCTGTAGCTGAATTTGAGGCAGCAGAAAAAGCTGGGTGAAGGAGGCTTTGGTGCAGTTTATGGCGG
>OMLB01063486.1:54629-69802 GCA_900302555.1 Myripristis jacobus | reverse complement strand
GAGCTCATTCCTCAGCTCATCCCTCCTTCTGAAGCCACCGTGCCCTCCGAGCACATCAAAAGAAAACAGATCCCCATAAATCGCCCTTGAACGGCCCCCAAACCGCGGCAAGTAGGCTGCAAAATCCAAACAAACAATGTAATGATGAGTGGTCGGACGCTTTTAGGTCATGCAAAGCAACCCCTGAGCCCAACGAGTGATCGGATACTGGAAAGTAAACTTCACGCTTCAGTGAGAATGTATTGAAACCTGGAGAGGAAAGGATAAAGAGAGGCTTAGCTTAAGGAGGACAGGGCTGCATACGTTCTGCTTCTGTGTGTGCGTGTGTGTGTGTGTGTGTGTGTGTGTGTGTGTGTGTGCGTGGTGGAAAGAAAGAACAAGAGAGCAGGAGAGAGAGCGAGAGAGAGAAAGAGATGCAAATGCTCACAGTGAGGAATGTTTTCTTATCATCACAGACAGTCTGGTTGGTCTGATGTTGGGAACTTATCAGTGGACGGGGACTGAGAGCTGAGTGGTGAGAGAGTGCAGGAGGGCCGGTGGTGCGATAGCCTCAGAAAGACCTCAGCCAGCCTTAAGTGTTTAGGTGATGAAGAAAAGAACTGGAGATGAGTTGGCAGGGACAGAACCACTCAAATGGTGTTTTAAAGCCTAATATCCGAGGCTCATATCTCCACTTTTGAAAAACTCCTGACCTAATGAACAACTTTGAGCCAGTAGGTGAAGTTGGGAACGAACGTCTGAGATATTTTACGGTTGTTTTATTGCGCTGGCAGGAAGTACGGGTCAGGTTCACATGCAGGCCAGAATTCATGTTTAAAAAGTGAAAGAAATACCATGATGCCATAGGAGTTATATGTTTCCAGCTCTCCAACTGTAGGTGGTCCTGAGCTCCCAAAAGTTTCCCATGGCAGAGAGTATCTGCGTTTGACAGCCATCTCTCCCCATGCAGGCTCCAAATATCAAGGGCATGAAAATATTAACACCAGAGCTGAGGCTTCCAGTCACCAGTGCTGCCAGTCTGGATATGCTGTCATGATCTCACTCCCTGGGTGGAACCACATCAACGCAGCCTCCACGGAGAAAAGAGGCTGTGGTCCACCAAAAATAATCCCCTCATCCACCATGAACAGGTCCAACTGGTCACATAATGGGTCTGTCAAGGTCGACATTACAGCACGTCCACACCCAAGAGGAGCTCGGTCAGCTGAAAGCAGTCAGCATCACAGCGGTGTGTGGCCAAAAACATACAGCTAAGACTAAGGGCATGCTCTCACTAAGCCAGGTAATTTTTTTTTCTTCTCCATTTTTGGCCTTCTATTCACACGAAGGCAGCTTTTTCCACCCATGACAACGCGAGTTTTCAAAAACATTCTCCAAATTATGTAAATTTGAAAACCATGGTCTGATGTTGTAGTGTGGGCGGGGAAAAAATGTAACTTTTTGAAAATAGTGACGCAGGATTGCCATGTGATCTATAATATGGATATGGAGTTTGGGGCATGTCAGTATGGAAGCCGTGCTTTTGGAAAAGAGAAGACATGGAATAAGGAAGAGGGAAACCTATCTGGCATGGTATTCCAGTGCTGCTGTAGAGAAAGTTGAATATATGATGAGAATGAGGGGACGGAAAAAAAGACAAAAGCAAACAAATACAGCAAAAGAGGAAAAAGAACAAGAGAGAAGGGCAGAGACATTCTTCAGAAATAGAAAGAAAGACACCTTATCAGAAAAAGAGTGAGATGGAGGGACAAGCTCAAGGAACCCGAGAGATGACCAAGAACGGGAGATGAAAGAAGACAACTTTTCCTTTCTGTGTGGAGCAACAAGTCCTGTCCGTCTGTTAGATCACTCATCCCCAGTGTCAGACCCCCATTTCCCTCAGAGGCTTTGATGTGAGGCCTCTGCATTCACCCTAACAGGATATTACTCTTTAATGACCTCCTGATAGAGCACCCCTCCTACACACAGCGGTGCAGACACCAGGAAGTGTGACTGAAACATGTAACATTTATGTATTCATTATACACATAAGCACACATGCATATGAACGTATGCACACATATACATGCACACAAGGATGATAGACACGTACTCTTTCATGCGCTTAGTCACAAAGCTCAGTAGAGAAAACATGCCATCACAAGTTCCCCCGCTGAGTTCTTCACTAGCCTCTGAAACACACACACACACTTGCACGCACATGTATACCCACAAAAATAATACTGGGTGCAATAAATAGGCCTTCAGCCTTCCTGCTTCTCATTCATGCAAATTAAGATAGCTGTTTTCTATGAGGACATCTTACAAGAAGTGGTTCATATTTTTAAATCAGACAGCAGTCCAGAACAGCCTCTTTCCTGCTGGTTTTCAATGCAAAGCCGTGCGCACACTGGCCTTTCTGGCTCAGCCTATGGTGACCACTTGATCTGATGGCACTGATGAGTGTCAGCATGTCAACAGACACACTTTACTGACATTATCTGACGCTACAAATGCAGGCACTTGACCCAGCTGGCACACACAAATACAAATATGGATGGAAAATATGAGATTGTGAGAGAGAGAGAAAGAGAAAGAGAGAGAGAGAGAGAGAGAGAGAGAGAGAAAGAAAGATTGATGCTTGTGTATAATACACACAAACATACACAGGAGCCAAACTTAATCCCCTGGGATGATCAGGGTTCCTGGGGCAATCCCACAACAAATACGTCTGGAGGCAGGTAGGGTGAGGAGAGCCTCGGTTTGAATTTGCCTGTTTGGACAGCCAGTCACTGTTGGGACTGACTATCCAAACAGGCATCAAGACAGCAAGCGGATCAAAGCCGGATTTCCAACTGTCAAAACACGGTCGTTGAAAAAGTTATTTGAATGAGCTACGTTCAACATAATGTGACGGGAGGTAACACAGCCAGCGCAGGGACACAGCTGTTTGATGTGGTTAGGGAACAGTGAGCTTCTTTGAGTGGGAGGAGACTGTTTATATCTGTGTGTATGTTTGCATGCATAACACATAGAGCAGCATCAATCTATGCAGTAAGTATAACTCATACAAAAAACCAAGGATGGATTTGACATTTCGAAAGTGTCACTCTCACCTCTCGCCTGTTTTGTTTTGTCCTAACAGAACTACTGTAAGCCCTGCAGGGGAGTTTGGCAAGTGAGCCGCAGATGCATGTGAGAGCTTGCTGCCCTTTCTTCTTACTGACAAGCTCTGGGAAAATGGGACACCATCATAACTTCATAAACCATGTGAATCTGCCATGCTCCCAGATCCACTTCACTACACTCCATGGCAGTAAAACCAGATGCTGTGGAATTAATAATCGTGGGAGCGATAGATCTAATCTCAAAGGAACTTCAGAAACTCTAAACCTGGCTGTCAGTATTTCCGTTAGCTCTGGAAGTCAACACTGCTTCTCCCAACAAAAATAACAACAAAGCTTTACTACACTTTTAATCCCTTTGGAAAATTCCATTAAATGTATATTTGATGAACACCTGAAAATTAAAGACCGTATAACAAAGCCCTTTCTCACCATTAACCTTTTATATATTGCCCTGAGGGCAAACTTCTGTTGTTGACAACTTGGCTTTGCAATCTCCTAAATGCACGTGCAATAATATCTCTGTTCCCAAATTGGTGACAAAGGCAACATCTCTTACCCAAGAGAGGGCTAGGACCAGTAAAGTTCAGTAAGTTTAGTAATGTTTAACTGTTTTGTAGCTAACATAGTGTCTTAAGGGGATATTACATACCCCACGTCTGAGGTCTGTCATGCAAAAATATTTGAGAGAGAGGGGGCTAAGAGAGAGAGGCTAGCTTTGTAGATCTGTCATCATTTTAATATTGTGCAAAGAAAGAAGGACTCTATATAAACATATCCAGGAAATTTAGTAGGCCAATACACCACCCATCTCTGTCAGCCTGCAGCTTGATCACAGAATGTAAACACTGAAATGTGTAGAAGCCTCAGGGTCACAACTGTGCCGTCAGTACAATGAGATATACAAGAGATGCACAAGATCAGTGTGATTCTGATGTAAAGCTCCAGTGCACAAAGGGATTTTAAGAGCTCTATAGCATTGGGCTGGGGAAATTGCTTGATCCAGTTTAGTAGATCCAGTAATGGAAAATGTCTTACACAAGTACGAGTACTGTTACATACCTGAAACGTCACTAGAAACAAAAGTAGAGTCACCCAAACTAAAAATCAATAAATTAGTGGAACAGAAGTGGAAGTGAGATTTTAGAAAAGGGAAGTGGTTAAATGAGATGAGAGGACAGAATATAAATGAGATTCTTTTAATTGGAGAACTTGACAGTCACAGAATTACGTGTACAACCTCTTTTCTTTGTCACTGTGAATGCCTGCACAGCTGGCCAGTTTATGATTCTCCACTTTCCGATGCTTACGGTGAGCCCACAAAATCTGCACTCTGAAGTGGATGTGATTTAAAATGTAGTGAAATGAGATACATAAGAATTACTGACTTAAGAAAAATTACTGGAAAAAGTACAACTACACAAAAAAGCTCCTCGCTTACAGTAATGTGAGTAAATTTAATTAGTTGCTTCCATGCTTGACTACATATGTGCGTGTATGGGTATGTGTGTGACGGAGAGAGTGAGGGAGAGAGAGGAGAAGAGAGTGAGTGGGTTAAGACCAACCCCCTTGCTGCTGCATGTTTCAACTAAGGTCCTGCTTCACTCTCTGCCTTGTCAGTTTGTGTCTCAGTCAGCTGGTGTGTGTGTGTGTGTGTGTGTGTGTGGATTCTCCTCATTGCAAACCAGATGATTTTATCACAGAAAGAGACAACACTGCGGCAATTTCAAGGTAACTTGTGAGTCATCTGTTTGGAAGCTGTGATTTGTAACAGATACTGGAAATGCTGGAAAACATGCGTTTCAGATATTATTTGGACATGGTTTTGCATTGTTTGGTTTTCATTCGGGATAATATCTGCCTTTTATCAGTGGAAAAGGGTAATCATTTCCATTGATCTTTCACCATTTTACGGTTTTACCATTCAGGAAAGAGGGTGTGTTACTAGTGATTTATGCTGTAATAGGCATTTTAAACATTTCTGTGAATATTCTATGTCACTTTGTTTGTGCATCACGGGGGAAGGAAAAGCTGTTAAAATTTTGGAATATAATTTCATAAGAGTCAGCACAGTAAAACAAATTACAGTACAATCATAGAATGGACATTTTATCAAACCATGCCATTTCACTTTCTGCTTTAAATACAAAGTGCTGCACCTAATATTTATGGCTCCGTTATATGCAATTTATACTTGAAAGAAGTGCTATAATGTTGCAGCTAAATAAAATAATAATAAATAAACTTTCTTTGAATCCCCCTTTAATAATTGGATGTTGAGCTCTTCTTCAGTCATGTTTTAATGATGGTGTAGATCCGGTCAGTGCTTCTGGGAGATTTGGCACCCAGTTGTTTGTGCAAACTTGGACAACTCAAGTTAATTTCCTCAATGCTTGGCAGCAGATTGAATGAGTTATAGTCTCCAGACCATTTGTTAAATGTTAACATATGAGTCAGAAGGCAAGAAAAAAAACCTTCCCTCAGCAAGACTCCAAGGAATGCAGCCCTAATCACTCCTAATGGTTTTTAATCTAACGGCGAGAGCGAACGCCATTCAAGCACAGCCTTCAGTGTCTCAATCATCATTGTTTGTAAAAGTCATGCGTTTTGAAGATGCTGTTTATGTCTTCAAATTGAAGGTGGCTGTTTGATATTTGCATATATGAGGTACTTCAAAAACACCTCCTCTTTACTGTGAATTCTGGGAGGGAGAACAGCTGTACGTTTGCCAAATTGCACACACATGTTGCGTTGATGGATGTCTAACAATCTTAACCTGACTGACATGCAGTTTAAACACAACTAGAGACTAAATATTTATTTGACATGAAAACTTTGCTCCACCTTTTAGGTCTGCATGGTATACAAAACAACTGCTCAATTTTTGAGGTTGTGAATGTAGTTTGGATTTCATGTACCCATAAATTATGCTCTTAAATGCTATTAGATCATGTAGACTCAACTTTTGTACAACCAAGATATATCTGTATAACAAATACACTGGCAAAAAAAACCCTCACTATTTAAACAAAAGTGGCTTTGCTGGGTCTTGTTCACTCTTTTTTCCCACTGTAAAGCCTCTTACAATTATATTTCATGAATGTTGAGCTGTTGTTTTGTTTGCCTTTGTTTTGACTAAATTCCTGTATTGTAACATACGCTAGCTGATCACTCATTAAAGATACACAAATGTCTATCTTATTGGTTACTTTTAATTGAACAGCAGGACTATGTTTTATGTTTACAAGTGGCTCTAAAAGCCTTTCACATCTGTATAACTCAATATCAGTGTTACTTTATCCTTCTATCCACAGATTTTCACTCTCTTTTCTTCTGTCCCCCAACAGTTTGGACACTCTGACACCGACAAACAGAGCTAAAGAGCACCACCTGCTGGTGCAGAAGAAAACATATCTAGAGTCAGAGTGCAAGAAACCTAAGACGTTGTTGGAATATTATCTTCACATAATCTTTCTTGTTCATCCAAGGGGCCAAACTTCAAAAGCCCAGGTGTCAAAATTATGGCAGTAAAAATGACTTTATAGCCACAGACTGCAAACAAAGCACAACAAAAGCTACACTAAGCATGGAGGCTTCCAGTTCTGCTCATGCAGGGACTGTACCCACCACAGCCATACCCACAGGCTTCTCAACCCCCTCCTCTCCCAGCTACCTGCAGTTCTTCTGGGAGTACCAGGACAATGCTGTCATTGTGGAGCATTACAACTACACAGGCAAGCTGCAGGGGGACCGCTACCGAGAGGGGCTCAAACCGGAGGGCATTGCCTTCTTGGTGGTGTGTGTCCTCATTGTCCTGGAGAATGCTGTGGTTCTCCTTGCCATCTGGAGGAATAAGAAATTCCACCTGCCCATGTATTACTTACTGGGAAACCTGACCCTGTCTGACCTGCTGGCTGGGATTACCTACATGGCCAACATCATCATGTCAGGACCAAACACTTTGAAACTGACTCCATTGCTGTGGTTCCTCAGGGAGGGAGGGGTCTTTATTACACTGGCCGCTTCTGTCATCAGTCTGTTGGCCATTGCCATTGAACGCCATGTCACTATGGTGACTATGAGACCATACCATGGGGCAAAGCGTGGACGGATGTTGGCACTGATTGGTGCAAGTTGGGCCATGGCGGTGTTTCTGGGGGTCCTACCAATTCTGGGATGGAACTGCATCCGCAGACTGGACCAGTGTTCAACAGTCCTCCCACTTTACGCCAAGAGCTACATCCTCTGCTGCGTATCTGTTTTCAGTGCAGTGCTGTTAGCCATAGTGGTGCTTTATGCCCGAGTTTTCCGCATAGTTCGTGCAAATACACAGCGCCAGCGGCTGGGCCTGTCAGGAAGTCTGAGGAAGGGCTTGGCCAGGAAGTCTCAGAAGTATATAGCCCTCCTCAAGACAGTCACCATTGTCCTGGGTGTCTTCATTGCCTGCTGGCTGCCACTCTTCCTCCTGCTCCTCCTGGATTTTTTCTGCCCTACTCGCAGCTGCCGCCTACTCTACAAGGCTGATTACTTCCTGGGAGTAGCCATGGTCAACTCGCTGCTCAACCCCATCATCTACACTCTCACCAGTAAGGACATGAGGAGAGCCATTCTTCGGCTGCTGTGTCGGCCATGTTTGATGACTAGAGATGGCCAAGTGAAGAAGATTGGGATGCCGTTCCTGGAGTGCAGTTTCAGCAAGACAGAGGTGGCCTCACAGAAGCTAGAGGGAGGCCTGGAGACCACTATCTCCTCTGGGAACATCATCACCACCCCCTCTCCCATCAAGGCACTCTACCCCAAACTCTTCAAGTCCTAAGGACTTAATCAGACATGTTGTACAATGGAGTCAATGCATGGGTGATTGAGGTTCACACTAAACAGAGGACAATACGTGCTTTTAGAAAGTTTTCTGTGAAATGGAACCAGTTCTGGCATTCTCATATCTGTGTAGCCAGATGGACAAAAAAGTGTGTGAAAAGTTATAAAGGCCCCAATACAGCTAAGGGTCACCATGTTTTGACAAATGTCTCGCTTTGATAAGTCAGGAGTGGTGCACTTACCGCAATGTAACCATCAAAGAACTTCATTGTGGGAAGCGTTACAAAACAGTGAGCCAAGAGGATGACGCTCTAATGTGAAAAGGCAACTTTCTCACGTTGATGTAAAGCTCTCCTTTAACTAATGTGCACTGAAATAACCCGGTGAATGGAAAAGCAGCTTTGGACTGAAGATTCCAGTGGTTCTCTAGTTTGTGTCAAAGCTTAGAAGGACACTATTCTGTAAACCCAAAGACTCATGATCGAATTAGTGTAAATGTAACCTAACATAAACTTGCTGGGATGTTATGGTGAATGAGCACTGCTCCCTTCGCCCTTCCTCACTGTTTCCTATGAAAATGCCAAGATAACAATAAGAACATGTAGCTTAATTGTGGACATCTGGATTTCGCTGGCTCGAAGGCCCAAGGTGTGCCACACTTGTTATAATAGCCTGTGTTATACTAGCACCACCACACATTGTATCTGTGCACATGGAGCAGGGACAGTTAGCAGTAAAAGAGAAAGAAACAGGAAAGAGAAAGGTGGCGGTTGCTGTTTCTTGACACAAACACAGGGACTTTCACTTGATGCAGAATACTGTGGTGTAGTGGGAGGGAGATGCAAAATTGAAATCCCCCTCTGTTTTGAAATGACAAATCGTTAACCAAACTGATTTTCAGTAAATGGCAAAGGGTTGGTATTGGTAGTGTCAGATTTTGTCTGCATTAAGACCACTACAATAACAGCAAGAATGTAATGATATAATGTGACTGACTTGACAGACCTCTCCAACAAGTCAACTGTTCTTCATCAATATAGCACGTTGATGCTTTTGTGACATGTAACTTTGACTGAAACTAAATCATCTGCACTTGATTCATTTCTTTGGTAAGATTTGATTACGTTCAAGAGCAGCACATTATCACTCCAAAGATTTACAGTATATAGCAATTTGCAATAAGGTTTTGTAAATTATGAATCATCATCCAGCTGCAACAGTGGTTTTAAAGACAAGAATGTGCCTGTCCTTGAAAGCTAGATATTAAGTGACATCAAGGCAAATTCATCGCAGTGCAATTATTCCAACACTTCCCTTAACTATCCATCACGGTATTAGAAAGGCAAGGCCCTGAATTCATTGTTTTAATGAAAGTAGTTTGACATCTGTCATTTCAAAAGAATGTTTTCTGTACAATCTGTCTGGGCCTTGATTGATGAACGAGGTGATATGCTATTTTGTACTGTAAGCCATGTATTGAACTGTGTATTTTTGTATCTCTAAAGACTTTCCTATCATCTGTATTGTAAATTATATGTATTTTATATCAAGAAAATGCTCTCCAACTTCACCTCTCACTTCATAAAAGCAATAAAATGCTCTCTTGAAAAATCCTAAAGACTTCCTTGTTTCATTTCACTGTATGTGCTTTTCTGCAAATGCTTGTGCAATGAAAGTGGCTGAGTGGAAGAGCAGCGCTTGAAAGAGAGCCACAGGAAGTCAGCTCCCTTGTCTCACATCTGGTAATAGCATTGGTATAGATACTGTAGCTGCTTTTTTTTTTTTTTACTTACTGTCTTCAGGCAGCTCCGGCACCACACAATGAGCCTTTTCTTCAATAACTTACCTCTCAGTTTATCTTTCTTGTTGTTCTTTCAACCTGCAGACTCTTGATCACCACACTTTGACCTGTACTCCATATTTGTCATGCTTAAAATAGAGGCCCTGCAGACACCTTGCTCTCTGGTCAATATGCTGGTAATTCAACTTTATAAAAGTTTATGCATTCCTGAAAAGCTCTAAATCATAGTAACGATAAACTATATTTCACTTTTGGGCCCAGTTTCAGGGAAAAATGCTTGTTCTCCTTTGTCATTTTAGATCTATAGCCCTGTGGTATGATAATTATTGTTTCAACATATTCCAAGCTTGACAGATGTGAAATGAAGTCTTTATTTGCTTTGTTATTGTGAGACCACAAGCACTCAAGGAATGTCACTCCTGATATGACCCCTTACAAGCTCAATCTCCATGAATCTACACATAAGGACGTCATATGAGTAGACATTAATTTTTTTCATGTGAAAACAAAGTACACACAGTAGCCTACCCAGGGACATAATATAAGCTCTTCCAGCTGTCAAAGAGAACTGGTTGCACACAAAGCTACTCTGCTATTAAAGAAACCCATCCATCATGTTCCTGTAAGGCATAATATGGTGGGGCCCTGGCAAAATATGTAAGATATAGTTGTTTCATATTTGATTTAACCCTCAGTGACCCAAAGACATACATATTTACAGAAATTATGCTACACAGGTCTGTGATATCTTTAACAGTATTTACAACTGTTTCTCCAGATGTTGTTAATACATGACCATTGCTGTTTCCAGCTCTGTGCCTGCTGTCAGACAGGCCATCAGGTTAGGGAATCCTTCCTGTCCCCTCGCTTCCTTCCTGGAGCTAAACTCATACAACAGAGAGGGAAGGGGCTGTCACAGACATAGAAGCGGAGAGGTTAAATCATCCTTTCTGGTGAAAAGGGACCATCTTCCCTGCTGCCCATCCTAACTATAGACAATATAAAGTGCAGCTGTAGCTGTCACCGTCTGTGTTCCGGATGCCTTGCCATTGCAGTGTTACTTACTCCACACCCTAGAGATGTTTTGGGATAAGTTTCTAATGTTTTCTCTGGAAGGCGTGTTCAAAAGCCACCAAAATGTGACATTTATGAGAAAACTTCACAACAGAGCCAAGAGCAGTGTTTGGGTGTGAATTCACCCTACAAGTCCACCCTGGGGCTAAAGCCCACAACAAAAGAGAGGCAGACAAGTGTGAAGCTTGTCTTTGGTGCCCCAAGGGTAACACCTAATTCCTCAGGAGCTGTGCACGAAGGGCCGTTATAAGTGCAGGCTGATTCAAGGCTTCCCATAACTGTCATATTATATCAAGGATTTGCCACGACAAGTGAAGATTCATCACCAATTTCATTTGCCCTGAGGATTTAATCTCTGCATGAATGGGCTTAACCAGGTGTGATCCCTGCTTCCGGCTATGCTTTAGTCAGCAAAACCAAAATATGTTTGATACCATATGGCTATTGGCAGATCATTTCCAGATAATCAAAGCTCATTTGTCAAGATGTGTTTTTAACTAAATGTGCCTCTTTTTTTTCTATGACCCCTTTGTTGTCTCACAGTAGGCTTTTGGTGCCCCCCTGTGGCTGCCAACCAGAATAGACGATGCTGTATTGACCTGGATTACGTATTTTCCAGCAGAGAAAAAAAAAACTTATTGGTGTGTCAGCACCTGCCTGGAGCAAGCAGTCTACTAAGCCACTATATACTGTAGAAGCCATTCCTCCAGACAAAGAGAGGAAGGTCCTCTGATACCTGAGCAAGCAAGGTAAGCTGCACATACAAGAGAGAAAGCATTTGAGGTTTTAGAATAGTGATGGGAAATTATATTTCTTTTTTTCTTGTATTGAATCATCCTTATTTATAACATATTATAATAAGATATGAAAACAATAGCCTTCATGAGTTGCAGTTTATTGTTTGGATTTCATCATTGCTTGTTGACACTGCCGCTCTTTAAATGATGTCACTTGTCTTGCTTGATGCATTTTCCTTGTGTAACCCTCTGAGACTGAGCTTTGCACATCGAAACATCCTACACAACTTATTATAAAGTAGCTCTAGTCTAGCCATGTCATGTTTGTCATGTTGGTCAGGCAGGTCTTATTTTTAACAGATTTGATTGACGTTAAAGCTACAGTTTCAGGCACCTTGCCAAGAACTGGCCTTTCTTTTCCTTTATTCTGAGAACTCCTTCGCAATAAAAGCGCTCTGCCTGCGGACATAGCTCCGCGCCTGTGCGTGTCAACGGAGGCATGTCCTGTGTAGTGGGGGGCAGACTCTTATTGTGAAGGCGAGAGGAGGCCGGTACAATGCTTAGTCATGGTGAGTTACAGCTTTCCCCCCCGTTCATATGTGGCGCACAGCTCGGCAGACGGCGAAGGAGGAATTGAATGTGAGTTTCTTTTTGTACAAATTTAAGACGTAAAGGTTGATTTGTGTTTACGGACGTGTTGGTCGTTCCAAAGCGAGGCGGTGTTTACGAGTGATAATACATTTAGATGTCGCTTTGGTTGCATTTTTGTGCGCGGAACGACTCCGAGCCATTACGCTACTGTCTGTTATTATTACGAGCCTATTTCGCTGTCAGCTCTATTTCCGAAACGTTAAACTTGTTATTCCGCGGGTCTCCGGTGTCGATTGTGGATAAATTGAGTTCACTCTCATCGTAAATCACAGACTTTGATCGAGACTGGTTCGCTTGTGTCACCATTATTTCGGTGCATGCCCCAGCTCTGGATTATTTTGACCAAAACAAGCGCAGAATTTGTCAGCGCTAGTGATTTGATTCGAGGTGTAAAAAGGTCCTTTGTCTGAAAGCCTTAGTTAATGTTGGGTAGATTGCGCGGAAATCCCTTTCTATCTGGTTATATATTAGGGCTGCATTCACTTCTGGGTCATGTTTTGGTACATCCAGTTCCACAGTTTGCTCGTTTTAGAGTTCAGGATGAGTCACTGATGAAAGCTCTCTGCCAAATGTCTATGAAACATGTTAAACGCTCACAGTATTTGTTTTGCTCGGGCTCAGTCTTGGTCGCCTGCCTTCTTTCAGTGTCAAAGTTCTCGGGCGCTGCTGCTGTCCAGTGCAAGCTGCAGGGCTTTCACTCAGCTGTTAGAAAACACTTGAAAGTTTGGCTCGGTGCAGCTAACTTAGCTATTGTGCAAGTTCTGCTGAATCGCATCCAAGGATTGCAGGCTGGAACAGTGGTTTCCAAGTGAGGTCCGGGGTCCTCCAGGGGTCCTTTGAGGAGCTCCAGGGGGCCCTCAGTGGAGGAGGAATAGATCAAATAAATAATTGCTCCATTCCCCTATAAATAAGCGAGATGTGTAGGGATGTCTGTGTTGTTGATAAGTTAGTTGGTGAAGCTTTGACAGTGAAATTACACAGCTGATTTAAGTCCATATCAAGTCAAATATTTTCTCATTTGGGGTTTCTTACACAGGGGTTGATTACACAGATGCAGGGCTGCACAATTTCTAGAAATCGCCATATGTATAAATGCAGTATCCAAATCGTAGGAGCTGCAATTTTTAGATAAAGCTTAAATGTGACTGTATGTCCTACAAATCATATTCTCCTGGTTTGGTGCAGACCCCAGCAAAAATCACATCATCCTCCTTTTGCTATTTTTTTCAGTTGAAATGAAAATTATGATGCAATGATGATCACTACTACAAAAATCACAAATTTTATCACAACTGCAATATCCGTCATAATAATTACAATATGTTTTTTTAACCATATGGTGCTGCGCAGAAGTCATAGTATCTGTTGACCAGCGCTGAAAGCCATACAAACATCCAGGCTAGACTGCTCATTTGAAAACTAGTTCTAGAGCAAATAAAGGATGTTCATGTCTCACCTGAAACTGTATCCCTGTTTGTTCGCTGGCAAAACTTTGACCCATAACCTCTCAGAGCCTGTCTGTCAGTGAGCAATTTCTAACTGCATCTCCGAGAGAAAACGAGCGAGAGAATTGAGCAACATGTTCTGCCGTGAAACTATTTTACCAAGAAGTCTAGAGAACAGAAGGCTCGCCAAGAAATAGGAATCACAGTTCAGTTCATAGCCACGCGAATCCCTATCTTCACCATCTTTATCGTAAGAAAGTTCCAGACATCATCATAAATATTTAGTTTCACTTCACCTCTACTGATTGAAGTGTAGGACACAATGACCTACTTAGTTCTGCAGAATGGGAACCAACAAGGCCATATAACCTGGCCTGTGCACCATATTCCCTTATCGCCGCTTCGGGTAATGATTACTGTGTGTGCACGGCTTCAGGTGCTTTGTTATATAATCCTGAAGATCCACAGCTGTGTTGGTGCTGAGTAACTCTGACTCCTCCTGATCAGAGAAGGCAAGACAGATGGGTGACTGTTCTCTTGTCATTGTTCATGGCGATTCATTCACACTGTGGAGGGAGGTAGTTTGTCTGAGGAAAAAGAGCAAGTGTCCTTTTCTCACGACCCAAGTCTGCACATTCCCTCCAAAAAAAAAGAAGAGTTTGTTGGGAAGGAATTCATTCAGCGTAGCCACATATTGAAATATTAAAATTAAACGTATTCCGTGATGCTGAGCGAAACAAAAGGTCTTGACTAAGTTGATTATGTGGTTTATGGCTACGGTGGCAGAACTGGTGAGCGCTTGTGTGTACATGTGTTACTATTAGAGAGTGTCAGCGGGAGAGTATGATGGGTTTCTTTAGCTCCAGCACATGCCATTCCTTCCACTTCATCCCCCCAGCTGGATTGGTCACAGGACGGGGCAAAAACACTCAAGTCACGCTGGCCAGCTGGATTCAGGCCTAATATAAGTCACTCCGTCTTCTTTCATAGTGGACGTCATTACCCTACTGTCCCCTACACACACACTCACGCGCCCTGCGTTCACATAAACCCCATGTGCCTCTATTTGTGCTAATAGTAGTACAGAAGTAAGAGATTTGGTTTAGACTTGGATTCAGCGTGAATTTCATTAACTTCTACATGTTATGCAATGGGAGATTGAATCTTCCTATCAAAAAATGTACAATTTAAAAAGTCTGTTACTGCAAGTGAGTCATGATGACCAAGAGCCTGTTCACCATGACTAGGAGGAAACCTTGACCCCACTGCACCGCACCAGGAAGGATAGACCATGGGTGTGAACAGCTCAATGAACAAGAATGCAGCATCTCTGCCTAGATGAAAACGTTTGCTGCAGAGCCTCAGTTAGCTGAGACACTCCTCTTCCCTTATAAGTTGTCATTTGAGTTGCATTAGATCATATCTCTCAGCGGTCAGCAGACACGTGAATATAAATGTCACAGATTTAGATAAACAGCAGCTGTGATTTAAAAAAAAAAAAAAAAAAAAAAAAAAAAAAAAAAAAACCAAAAGGAGGGGAGTA
>OMLB01063486.1:23265-54609 GCA_900302555.1 Myripristis jacobus | reverse complement strand
TGAAAATAGTAAAAAAAAAAAAAAAAAAAAAGCAAACAAAAAAACAGCACAGAATACGAAGGGTAGTAGCTTACACACTAATAGCATGGGTAGATGCAGCAGTATGAGGAATAAATAAAAGAATGTCTGACCACAGTGTGTAAATACAAGTCTGTCTCTCTCTCTTGCTCTCTTTCTCTCCAGTTGTCAGCTGAGCCAGCGGCTTCCCAGTAAACACAGCGGTGCAAACAGATTCCTTAGCAGGGCAACCTCGAGGAAGGCCTCTTCAGAGGAAGCCACTGAACACCCCCTCATTCCTGAGAGCTCCAAGTTACACTTATGACACTTTTGGCACTAGACCCTCTTTTTTTTCCTCCTACAGAGTTGACAAGGCTTACACTGCCTCATCCACAATATCCGACTCTGCAGCCCTCAGCAGAAGTGTAGCCCTGTGAGGGGAGCTTTAATTATTACCTCTGTTAAAATGTAGTTGTAAATCAGACATGATCTTTTATCCTTCTCTAGAGCAGCAGGAAATCGATATGCAAAACTGAGCTACCTAGTGTTTATCCTCACAGGCATAAATGGTCACCTCCACATATCTATATTTTCTTATTTGTGTAGGTTTTTTTTATTGAGTTGTTTTGTTGAAGAGGGCCAATCAGAAAATTTGGAAACAAGACGTGAACTTTTAAAAACATGACCAGTTAGACAAAAGACAGATGTTGCAATAGGCTCCCCTGTTTGTTTAGACTGATCGACAGATTCATCGGCGAGTGTCGACATCCTCCTCCAGAAAGAAAAAAAAATCACTTGTGTTGCCAACACAAACAGTTGAACTAAAACAGAGAGGAAAGAAGGATTTCTTCGTGTGTTTTTTTTTGTTGTACCGCTTAATTCTGCCTGCCGTAAACCCTTTTGTCTCATTTCTCCTGTGAATTATAGTAAAATCAGAGTTAACCTTCAGACAGAGCCAGAGGAATCCGCAACTGAACATATTATTGATGCAGTAAATCACACTGGAACTTGCACCAAACTGCAGTACAAACAGCCATGACTGGTTGTCAGAGAAGACTCTTGTAGCTCCTTACTGATAAACATGGCAGGGTTTGATGACTAAAAAGACAAGGGATATCCTCATATCCGTAAACTAGTCTTAAACTTGCACTGTTTTACTAAAACAAGAATTGGGTATACCCAGTAGAAACCCTGAAGCTTCTGCAAACCCCCCTTCAAGTTCCTCGGTTCCATCTTTCCCTTATTTTGCTCATGCTCTCCAGTGGAGCGAGGATGTCCCGTAACACCGCCCACTGTTCTTGAGTAGGAGGTGAAGGAGGAGGAGAACGGGTAGGAAATGACAGAGTGCCTGACAGAATGCAAAGCGCTGGTGACGCCGTCCACACGCAACGGCCACCGCGTCTTCAGCTACACACTAGAGAGCCACACGGCGGCCGCCTTCGCCATCATGAACGAGCTGCGCCTGGAGCGGCAGCTGTGCGACGTGACGCTGCGTGTGCGCTACAACGACCTGGAGGCGGTGGACTTTGTGGCTCATAAGGTGGTTCTGGCCTCTTCCTCCCCAGTCTTCAGGGCCATGTTCACCAACGGCCTGAAGGAGTGCGGCATGGAGGTGGTGCCCATCGAGGGGATCCACCCTCGGGTGAGTCCAATAGTAGCCTTACAGACATCTGCTGGATTGCTTTATGGCACTAAGGGACATAATTGCTTTACTGCACACAGTAGGAGGAGGGCTGCTATTTTTTTTTTTTTTTTTTTAGCACAAACCTAACTAAAGCAGGCGGATTCTCACATCAGTAAAATCTTCTTTGTGACAGGAAGCAGCAGGATTTAACGCAAATAGGCACTGATGTGGGTTAGAGCCTACCAATTACATTGACTATGGTTTCATAAATGTTAATTATTAGAGCCCAAACAATGTTTTGCCCAGCTGATATTTGTTTATCACAGCTATATCGTTTTAGTGTATATGTTCAGTGATGTGCAAAAGAAAAAAAAAACAGTACCAAAAACCAGTAAAAATAGGGCTGATCCCTTTTGGGCAACCAGTTGATTAATGAGTTGGGGAGAAAATGTGAATAGATAGATATATTAGCTCAGTGTGATGGGCTTATATGTTTGTTATGATTTGAGTTATTTGAATAAGATTTTGCCTGTGTGGCACATCGGAACTATTAATTAAAGGTGCACTGTGGCAAAAAAGCGGATTTCATCAATCAAAGAAATCCTTACATGGGAACAGCCCTAGTAAAAAGCCTAATTTTAAAAAACAGCGTTGCCATTAACTTGTTCATCAGGCTCCTTTGTTTGCAGTCGCTTGTGAGCGTGTGAGTTGGCAGGGCTCACACAGCTGAGCAGATGGTGGCGGGGACCGTTAAGAAGTTATCAAGTTTATTGGTCAGCTGTAAAGTATCAAGCCTCCGGCACTTACCATGAATACAAATATTTGATTAATAAATTGATGATTCCTTGCTACTAATAT
The DNA here is from genome assembly GCA_900302555.1 of Myripristis jacobus. NCBI lineage: Eukaryota > Metazoa > Chordata > Actinopteri > Holocentriformes > Holocentridae > Myripristis > Myripristis jacobus. The sequence continues at coordinate 52,130 of OMLB01063486.1, read as the reverse complement.
GCGGCTGTGTGTATAAAAGAGATAGCCATTATGTTGTTTCACATGTTTTTTAGTCCTCAGTATGAATATTAGTGTCTGTCCCAAAAATCCAGTATTGGTTGGGCTCTAGTAATTATAGAGTAATGTATTATTAATTAATTTGCCAATGACATGTTATACTTTAGAATTCAAAATGATGCGTGTGGCTCATTCAAGTTAAAATATATTACAGTGACAATGCATTTCGTACAATATCAACTTTTCAATGTGAGATTCTACTCCTGGTTGTGAAATTGACAACTTACCCAAGGTGAAGCCTTGAAAATAAAAGCTTTATCACAGATGATAAAACCAGGTTGTGTACAGTCAGTTTGACCTTAATAATCACATATTTTTGAATAGTGCAGCATGTGTTTTCTCAGATAGACGGGGTGTTTGCCAAGCACATGCAGACACGCACGCATGCAGTTATCAGCCTGCCACTTGTTAGCTTAAGAGATGCCAGCGTGCCTGTCCCTGCAGAGGAGACTCGCTGATAGATGAAGTGTCAGAAGCGTGTCTCAGCCATGTACATTCAATAAAGATCATGTGATTACAACACTGCTGCCCTTGAGAAACCTCGCTCACTGTCATACAGAGGCGACTTGGGTCTGTGCCACAGCTTTTACAGCTTTTTCCCCTCATTTGTGCACCAGATTATGTGGGAAAATGTCTGGTCAAACAGCTGTAATGTAAAAATGTAATCAGGTTTAATTAACCAGTTGTTCTTTCTCTTGAACCCTGCCACATTTCTTTTCTTTATGGCTATCCTCTCTTGATCTGTTGCTGCTTTGTTGGCCTTTCATTTTCTCCTTCCTTTTTGCTCTGCTCCATTAATGTTCCTTTTTTTGTCCTATCTTGTCCCATCCTCTTCCTCTCATCTATCCACCACTCCCTCTCCTACAACCCATCATTTTGATCCCTCTTTCCTTTTCCCTGGTTTCTACCCTCTCCTCCCCACCCTCTCTCATTCAGGTCATGGACAGACTGATAGAGTTTGCCTATACAGCCAGTATCTCTGTAGGGGAGAAGTGTGTGATCCATGTGATGAATGGCGCGGTCATGTACCAGATTGACAGTGTGGTCAAGGCCTGCTGTGATTTCCTGGTCCAACAGCTCGACCCCAGCAACGCCATTGGCATCGCCAACTTTGCTGAGCAAATTGGCTGCACAGAGCTCCACCAGAAGGCCCGTGAATACATCTACATGAACTTTAGCCAGGTAAAGGTTGTTTTATTCCCCTTCTTCATTATTAAATAGATGGAAGGAATGAGAGACATGCACATTCAGGAGACAAGTAAAGGGAAAATAAACTATTGAAATTCTGAAAAACTGAAAAATCATTTATCAAGCAAAAATGCCAAACCTTTCCTGATTACAGCTTCACTATTATCACTAAGATATAAGAATTGGCTTACTTTTCTCCTTGCATATTGTGTTTTTTTGGCTGCTGGAAAGAATGAGGAAGCAGGATGAATACACATTTTGGGCCCTGCTGACTTTTTATGAGGTTTTGGCCTTATTTTCACACTGTACAGATGAAATAATGAATTAGTTATTAATCAAAAAAAAAATCAATAGGTTAGTCAACAATAAAAAAAAATGTGTTAATCAGTTATGCTAAGCTCCTGGGCTGGATTTTAATCAATTTATTTTTTTATTTATTTCAAGACCACAAATGAAAGGTGAGGTTATGGATCAGACAATACACAAGATAATTATGGTGGTACTGAAAGAGCAATAGTCAAGAACAGCACCTTCCCAGTTAGTTAGTTGTGATGCACAGAAGTGGCGTTGATACAGCAGTGTCAGGTGAAAATGAAAGTATGATCATTCATTCTGCCCAGGAACTTGGTCATGGAAATGACGTATTTATGAGATTTGATGGCGCCATTCATCGGCTTTGCCACGCTGTTACCCTATATGTGAGTTCAAGAGCCATCAGCCTGGGATACATGCTGTTCTCCCTGTTGTATCAATACATTGGTTTCACCTACTTCTTTTTGAGGACACTGACACGCTTATTCAATAGATAAGAGTCTCAGCAGATTCAGTATTGGCCACCCAGTCTAAAACTGATAAGGCCAAACCCATGTTTTAGTTTCACTGTGAAGGGAGTCACAAATTCAAGAGAAATTCATCTGTACAGTACCAGCTCCTAACTGAAAAGCGAAACAGAGCTTGACTGTTTTAAGTCATTATTGCCCCCAGGAACCTATGTCTCTGGGTGCTGTGGTGTAAGTGAGTACAGTTTCACTTGTTCCATTGCAGTGTCTGTAGGCCTACTTTTTCACTGCGGTGGTTTTGTGTGGTGGTAGTCAAGTGTGTGTGCTGTGAGTCACGGTATGAGTAGTGTGGTGGTAACATTTATGAGCATGCTTACCTTCAGTGTCAATCGCGTCGCGTGAATTCTCTCCCTGCATCAGTTGAAGAAAAGCTCAGAAATAAACCACACACATTCATTTGTCAACATGAGTTATATTTCCCGGGATGAATAACTTATGGCCTCCCAATATCAACTTTTATTGAAAGAGCTAACCTGAATGCAAATCGATAGAGGGCATTTTTGTAGACTATTTCATGATCCCCGTGAGTGCCAAATACCTCACCTTGGACTTGTTCAAGTCCAAGGTTTTTCCTTTTTATTTGTTTTGTTTTTTAACATTACGAATAGTTGCTTCAAAGGCAGGAAATCAGTTCCTCTGGGTACTCAGTATCGTCTTAAAAATAATATTGAAATTTGACCCAGTGAGTCACACCAAGGCATGGTTTCTTTTTGAACGGGGTTTGCCTGCATGTCTCCAGCTGTTATTGTTTTGGCTCATTTGCAGTCTTTATTTGATCAAATGTACCATGGTTAGTTCTTTGACTTTTTCCAAAGAGGCAACACTTGTTTTTACTAAAAAGTTTATATTGTACAAAGTCTCCTTTCCTCTGGCATATCTGATGGTATCATTATATTCCAGTTGTTTTCATAACTTTTAGACACTCGAGTGGACATTTCTTTGGATTCTTTAGTTTAATTGAAAGTGAGCACAGCATATTTGTCCTAAAAAATTTTACGAAAGGTTTCCATTCTCCCCCCTGCTCCCAGGTGGCGACGCAGGAGGAGTTCTTCAACCTGTCGCACTGCCAGCTGGTGACGCTCATCAGCCGCGATGAGCTCAATGTGCGCTGCGAGTCCGAGGTCTTCCAGGCTTGTGTGGCCTGGGTGCGCTACGACAGGGAGAACCGGCGACCGTACGTCCAGGCGTTACTCCAGGCTGTCCGCTGCCATTCCCTCACCCCCAACTTCCTGCAGGCTCAGCTCCAGTCTCTGGAGTGGGACCCCCAGTGTAAAGACTACCTAGCCCAGATCTTCCAAGACCTCACCCTCCACAAGCCCACCAAAGTCAACTCCTGCCGAACTCCCAAGGTGCCACAGCTCATCTACACGGCAGGGGGCTATTTTCGTCAGTCCCTCAGCTACCTGGAGGCATATAACCCGTGTACAGGAGCCTGGCTGAGGCTAGCCGACCTCCAGGTGCCCCGCAGTGGCCTGGCAGCCTGTGTGATCAGTGGACTTTTCTATGCGGTTGGGGGAAGAAACAACGCTCCCGATGGCAACATGGACTCGAATACGTTGGACTGCTACAATCCTATGAACAATTGCTGGCTGCCCTGTGCACCAATGAGTGTGCCGAGGAACCGTATCGGAGTTGGTGTCATTGATGGCATGATCTATGCGGTGGGCGGGTCACATGGTTGTATTCATCACAACAGCGTGGAAAGGTAAGTGATCGGGCCATTAATGTTTTTAATGCCAAATAAATTACACTAAATTGAACATTTTTGATAAAATAGAATCGCTATCAATAGGAAGTTTGGATCAGTTTATTAACAGGCATTTGAGATGTCTGACTGAAGGCAGCAGAAGTAATTTGCAATACCAGCTAATGCTCTGGTCTGTTTATTATGTTTGGTCATTTACTGCCCAGAGTGCAGGGATAAGGTAATTTCCTCTATCAATCCCCCATGGAAATAAATTGGTTTGCCTAACATTTGTTCCACTTCCTGTAATTTATTTATAGCTCACAAAAAGCCGCTGTGAGGATCTCTTCATTTCCAAGGAAGTTTCTTTGTGTGTGTATGTGTTGTATATCTAAACACTACATGAAATGAATGCTAAAAATAGAGTCATTCATCACGTCCACTCCACTTGTCTACTTTTAAGAAAAAAATTACACTAAACTGCCCACCCTCTTTAAAGGTTAATATTATACAGTTCCACTGAAAAAATGCAGCTTTTTAAGACATGCTGCTTATTAGTAATCCATCATCTTAAAGGTGCATTTTTGTTTGTTTGGCTGTGTCTCGGCAGTTACGGGCTAGACTGCCCGCCAGCAGCAACATCAGTTTTAATGGGCAATAAAACGGGCTGTAGGAAGTGTTAAACGCCCAACCCATCAACATGTCCCACCAACAAGTGTTTAATGCATTTGTCCTGCTCCACAGGCGTGATTCAGGCCAAGAGAGGGGCCAGTAACAAATAACGCATGTTGACTGGACCAGCAAAATTGTCAAAAGTCTTAATCTGTCAAACTGTCCGTAGCACAGCACATTACATTAATAGTCTATTGAGAATTCACTACTGAAAAATTCATACAAGCAGCGAGTTTTTATATCATTTCTGCTCCTCAGCTGTGACGCAGACTGGTGGCAATGACAAATCACAAATATTAACCCGGCAAACAAATCTGTCCATAGAAAGGGCAGGTGCTTAAACTACCAGAACATCCGTCTAACATTTCAGAATAAAAATAGATTGTGGTGCTTCAGCAGACTATGCATATTGAAAATAGACTTTTAATGGATTTGTGTTGGCTCTGCTGTGCAGGTATGATCCAGAGAGGGACCAGTGGCAGCTGGTAGCGCCCATGTTGACGCGGCGTATCGGCGTGGGGGTGGCCGTCATCAATCGGCTGCTTTATGCCGTGGGAGGATTCGACGGGACCCACCGGCTCAGCTCCTCTGAGTGCTACAACCCCGAGAAGGACGAGTGGAAGACCGTGGCTGCCATGAACACTGTCCGCTCCGGAGCAGGTGACCAAGTAGAGAACTGCTGTCAGATGAAAGCCTTGTTTTTAATCCAAAAATGTTAACTTTTTCAGAAGTTAAGTTTCATGCTTTTATTTTCACATTGAAAGCCATTTTTGATAACATGTTTAAAAATAAAAAAATTAAAAAAATGTGGGCCTTGCTCAGAATTTGTAAGTCCTGGGGTCATGAAGATTAGACGGCAGATGGCTCATAAGTGTGTTAATGCTCTGTCAAACACAAGTTAAAACAAGACAAACAAAAAAGATTCCTATGCTGTATTTACAGGAGCAGCATGAGCGTATAAGATAAGAAAATGCTCATGTCACAGTAGTATTTGCACTACCTTGGTAGTATTTGTAATTTTTGTAACCACAGTGGCAGTGGCGTCGCATAGCCCTTTTTATAATAGTCCTGTAACAGTTTAATAAATGTGTATCATGGCATTTATTTTATAGATTATCAAGACTTTGCAAGCTTCGCACGTCCCCTACCTTCTTCTGAACATCTCTAAATGACCAGGCACATGTAACAATAGTGAAAACAGTGCAAATATTTCAAAGACTTTCTCATGTCTTTTTTTCGTTTCAAATGTTGACATTCGCTATTCTTGGAGGATTTGCCACTGTTTGCCCCTGTCTAGAAAATGCAAGCTCAGTGACCTTTGACCCCTTTCATCTCCTTCCAGGTGTGTGTGCTCTGGGGAACCGCATCTATGTGATGGGCGGCTATGACGGCACCAACCAGCTGAACACTGTGGAGCGCTACGATGTGGAGACGGACACGTGGAGCTTTGCTGCCTCCATGAAGCACCGACGCAGCGCTCTGGGTGTCACCACGCACCATGGACACATCTATGTGCTGGGTGAGAAGCTGGATTGTGCAAAAAAAAAAAAAAAACTTTCTTTCTTTTGTAATGCAAAGGTGCTAGACCTTTTATTGTGAAGAGTAAGGTAATTCTAGGCTCATACACTGACACGTTTACACACCTAACGCCAACTGTTCTATATATATATTACTGATGTAGCACCTGCCTGACATGGTATTTACTCAGTAAACAGCCCTGTGATTTAACCAGCACCTGCTGTTATGATTTCCAGGGAGTAAACACCTATTTTCTCCTGTGTTCAAAGAACTTTGCAATGATTACAAGGTTAAATGGTCTGAAATATTAATCAGCACTTGTTGGCACTCAGCATTCACCTGTTGTTATGAAGAAAAAAAATCATCCAAAAAAAAATATGTGGCCCAATTACATGGGGATTGCTAATAATATGTAGTTCAGTGACCTTGTGAATGAACTTGCATTGTGTAGCCAGTAACTACCCGACACAAAACCAATATATTATGTATTTCGTTATTTATTTATAGGAGATCAGTATGGTTGCAGAACTAAATGATCCCTCTGTTTAATCAGTGCTTGCCAACACAGCTGAAACATCAGATTCCCACTCATTTCCCCCCCTAGGGAATTTGATTTTTAGCTACAATATTGACCGATCAGCTGTAAGGTATATTTACCAGGAGCTGCTGTTTGCTTGTAAAATTCAGCATTACTCACAAGCTTTAGCAAGTTCTCAGCAATCAGAGAGGTTTCTGTTGCTATAGAAACAGTACCAGCTCCAAAGTTGCACATAGTTTGCAGCTGGACCAGAACCAAGTAAAGTTAATCAGCTGGCAGTGTGTATCAGTGATTTGAATTTAGCAGTGGAAATCAGGGAAAGCTCTACCACACTTCTGATCTCTCGGTTTTTGATTGGCTGAAAGGCCTTCTGATTAGTGCAAATATCTTCCAATACTGGCACATTGATGTTTACTTTCAATACTTTCAGTACCTGTAAGTACAAAGCGGCGATACCCAGTTGGTACACAGTGACTGATAGACAGTCATATAGAAAGAGTAGAATGACATCACTATATCAAATGCCATATGATGAGAGTAGTTCATTGCACTTAAAGCACACAATCTTGCACCTTTCTCTTGTTTCTCTGACTGTATTGTTATAAGGTCATGATTCGACAGCTCTGTAATCTGTATTTAACCTCAATGAGACCATTAACAAGACCGTCCTCATAGAATAAAGCATCTATCATATGTCTACAGGAGGTTATGATGGCAACACCTTCCTGGACAGCGTGGAGTGCTACGACCCAGAGACAGACACGTGGGCGGAGGTGACACGCATGACATCGGGGCGGAGCGGCGTGGGTGTGGCCGTTACCATGGAGCCCTGCCAGAAAGAAGTGTCTCAGTGTCAGAAGTCTGAGAAGGAGAATGGTGCAGTGTCGCCGGCCTTTCACCCAGCCACCTCTGGTTTTGGCTCTCATCACATCCAACGGCACAGCGGGACCTTCGGCAAGGGCACTTGAGGCCGACCGCTAGTACCTCCGAGAACTCCCCCCAACACACATCTCCCCACACACACACACACACACACACTCTGAGCTCTCTCTTCTGTCTTCCGTAATAAAAAAATGCTCCTCACCACTGAGTAAGAACAGTCACTCTGACCCCCCCACCTCCAGCTGCGTCTTTGATTCTCCAGCTGGCGCTTCACTTTGATGAGGAGTTCAAAACACAAAATCAACAACAGTTTACTTGGATAGTCTGATGTTGTTACTCAACTAGCAGGTGGCAAAACTTGATGTTCAACAAAGTGACACTTGTCTATTTGCTCGTGACCTCAGCCTGGCGCTAACTCTAAGATTAACCCTAACACACACACACTGAATATCTATACATATTTATTACACTGTAGTATCGGCGGATGGAGTTTGCAGTGACTCATCGTAGTCGCCTGATAGTAACTTGAGTATCAACATCGGATTTTCCAAAATAAATTGCAACCACAAGATATTTCAATTCTGCCTCAAGACCTGGACTTTGATTCATTTGTTGTCAATAAATTGTGATCAGTCAAATCAGACAGACCTCTGATCAGTCCAGCTGTGTGTTCAGTTCTGGCACTTGAAGTCCCCAATTGGACCAACATCTCCCAGGTTTAACCCATGGGAGAGAAGGGCTGCATACTAAAACAGGCCGTTTGTTGGCCTAGTGCTGCTCAAAGAGTAGTCAGGGGCTCTTTTTTCTACTTCAAGACCAGCCTGCGAAGAAAAGCTGGATCTAAGCGGGGAGAAAATATTAACCCATTATTTAAAAAAAAAAAAAAAAGAAAGAAAAAAAGGTGAGAAGACAAAGTAGCATTTGTCAGTATAAGATAATAGAGTTCAAAGTGCCATTACCATGCCAATAGGCATTACTGTCATCAGTATATTCTCTTAAGGTGCTTGAGTTGGAAAGGCACAAACTGAGGCACTGTGTGGTGTGGAGAAATCGGTGGAGTTGACCCAGACAGCCACAAGATGAAGCTTTTACTTCAAAACAACATCTACGATTCAAATATATTCCGCATAAAACGGGACCTCGGTGTTAGCTGCATAATAGTACATATCCTCTCAACAATAGCCACTGGATCTCAAAGTGCTGGTTTGCTTTAAGGAAAATTGTGAGCATCGCCTCTTGTTAAGTCTGTCAGAGAGCAGTCCATTAAGATGAATTGAACATGGAGTGCCAAGATTGTGGAGGAACAGGTTTTGACTAAATTTAAAGGAAGGGGAATACTGTAGCATTTAGAAACTTTAGATTCAAGACATCTCACTGAATGTGTTTTCTTAAAAACAGAAAAACACTAATTTTCTGACCTTACTGAGATCCACCCCTACAGTTGACATTTGGTTTTCACATCCACCAGACCTCAAAAACTGAAGTGACCATGTTTGTGCATTAGTGTTCAAATATTGTAATGAAAGAGAAAAAAAATGCTTAAAGAAATGTATTTGTAACAGCAATTTAAGCTACAAAGGTTTTTTAAGTGACGTTTTGTACATTGATATTCTAAGAAGTCTTGTACAGAATTTAAGAGCTCAGTTTTTTATTTATTTGTTCTGGTCCTTTCGTTTTCTCGTTCCTCTAAACTGACATCGACTTTGTATTGAATTGGACTCTGGTGTTGTGTTTCTGACTAACTAGCATGCATTGTAACTAAATAGGAATGCCTGCGAATGCTAATTTTGAATGTTTGCTTCAGTTTGAAAGGGACATTTTTCCTGTCCATCTGTAGTTGGAATGGAAATTAGAATATTTAAAGTCTGCTTTGTAATTTTTTTTTTCAGCAAATGACACCCTGTACAAAAATACCTTGTAAAGTAAAAGTATATGTTTATTGTAACACCGTGGTAATGTTGTGGTCTTAATTTGTAAGCATAACTTGGATGTGTTGTACACATTTAACCAAGGCAGAAAATAAAGACAGGTTTTCAGAGGCGACAGCGGCCACTAGGTGGGGTCAAAGCCCTTTTTAAATTACACCCGGCCTCGTGTCAGCTCGCTGATCATATAAATAATGAAATATTAAATGATGTCATGTCTCCCTAAGAGGTACGAACAGTCAAGTCCTCTAGGTGCCAGGCCCAGCAAATGTTTTCTTGATATAACAGGCCACCCGTGGTAGCTGGGGACACATCTCATTTCCTCGCTGAATCTGGCAGGTGGATGTGATAGAGCGGCTGGTAAACCATCATTATCCGAGAGGGAAGCGTCCCTGATTATGTGGGCTTACTTCAAAAAAAAAAAAGAATAATTTGTGATGTGATGCCAGACAGAGGATGCTCGGAGCCGGCCCAACATTAACCTGAGAAACTATAACTAGAGGGAAAGAAATATACTGTAATTTATAAATGTTATACGTTCACTAATTTAGCCAAAATAACACAGCAAAACGAGTCTCTTTAGTACATATATATAACTGGGTCACCACAACTTCACAAGCCCCAGGCTCTAGGATCATTCTAATGTTTTTCGTTAAGGTCATAGGCAGACCATAATAGGGTAATCAATATTGTCTCTATAATGCTGGACTTAGACTGGGTAGGCCCAACAACATTGAGCTCAATGTTTTCACTTTATAGTAGTCGTCTGTACTGATATCAGTGGCGTAAACTATGTGTTAAAGGTCATTACATAGTTGTACTTTTTTTTTTTTTTGCATAGACAGTATGCGCTTTCTGCCCCAAGCCTGACAGCCAGAAGTATGACAACCGGTAGTTTGTATGCATTATTATAATTACTATTATTAGTAGTAGTAGTAGTAGTAGTAGTAGTAGTAGTCATAGTAGTCGTAGTGGTAGTGGTATTACTATTAGTACTGGTGATGATGAAATAATTTCTAGGGTACCCATCATAGCAAGTATAAAGTGCTTTATAAGAAAAAACAAAAATATAGCCAAATTGAAAAAAAACAGGTAAAATGCAAAAGGGGAAATGCGCCAGATTATAAATAAATAAATAAAAGAACCAGGTTTTATAAAGTGCTTTAAAGGAAGACTCTGAGTTGGCTTGCTTCAAATTAATAGCGCTATTCTGCAGGGAAACATATAGGCTATTCTATGTTATGACAAGGACATTTTAGGTTTTGAAGAATCAAACAATTTGTGTCATGGACACGGCCTTTATTTCCTTTTGTCATTTTGGCCACACCGGAAGTTTCGTGTTCATTCTGTCTGCCTTCACACTGGCGCACCTCACTTTACTATGGGAAAAGGCTCCTGAGACCCACCGGACAGCAGAGGATCTGTTGGCACGCAGGTAAGGCGACTTCATATGTAACCGGCTGACTTAGACAAACCTTATACTGCATGTAAAAAAAAAAAAAAATCTGTTAATACTTTAGGGACAAACTCAAAATGTTCAAGCTTAGATTATAGCCTCCTGAGAAAGCAGCAGAAGTGCGACCAAAAAGTCGCTGTGATTTCGCAGTTATGAGGTACACCTTCAGTGATCTAATAATGAAATCAAACCTAATGAGATTTTTTCGAAAGAGCCATAGATCCTCACAAGACACTTGTTGGATAAATGGTTTTGAAGTTGCTTGATCTGCTGCAGTGTTATACCTTTTTTCTTTCTTGTCAAGCTTTAGAAAATGAACACCAGTGATTAAAATGTGAAATAATAGTTTGTCTAATTTGGATGTAGAGGCTTTTTTAAAAGCTTTTTTAAAAGCCTCGACATATATATATATATATACATATAAAGGTATTATGTACTATTAAAGTGCTTTACTTAAAGATTACCCAAACTCTGTCTATTCTCTGAGCTTGAGTCTGTCCTTTTTCTGGTTTCAAAAATTGTTGTCAAACTAGTTTATCCACTTTGGGTCCCCTTACAGTACACAGCGGACCATTCTTTTATTTATTCAAGGCCCACAGATACCTTCACCTCCCACTCAGCACTATGACAACAAATGTTTGTCTTATGAAACAGATCTTGTTTAGGCTATTTGCATATTGTGTCCTACAGCTTTTAATTCTTTGAGAAGCTGTTATTAAGAGATTGCACCCAGTTTCACACCCTATTTCAGCCTTGTTCTTCTCTTACTCTTACCTCTGATGTCACTTTCTGTGTTTTCTTCAACACAGTGTGGAGCAGCAGCCAGGATGATCCCAGTGAATGAATTCAGAAACATTGCCTCAGAACAAAATCCACAGTTTCGGGTCCTGAAGCCATGGTGGGATGTTTTCTCAGAATACCTGTGCATTGCTATGCTAATGATTGGAGTCTTTGGGTGCACCTTGCAGGTGAGGCACAGACAAACCAGCCACTTTGTGATCATGAGCCCTTAAATCCTCAAATGTCAGGGTATGGGTGGAAATGGATTTAGCAGCATAATTATTACTAACCGTCCTGATGACAGTGAGACATTTATATCATTTGTAACTTGTATGTCAAAGCACCTTGTTGAGGAAGCAAAATTATGGTGACAAACCCTCCCTTGGTCTAAATTTGATGACACATATCCCAATAATTCCTACTTTATCTGACCTCCAAGTTGGGCAAAAACAAAGACCGCGTAAGTGAACTAACCTCTGTCTCTCCTGACCCACTTACAGTGGATTTAGATTACTAACTTTCTGCTTAATGTGTCCCTCAACACGTTTATCATTACAGTGTCTTAACAACCAAATCCAAAACTGTCCAGAAACAAAACAAAGGAATAAATAAGTAAACAGTGATAACTAATAAGTCTGATGTTTTTTTCGTCCAAGAACATGTTCTCTTTGTATGCTGCTGTTACTTTCCAAAGTGAACAAACTGTCTTATGGTGGGGGATGCGGCATCCAAGGAGACTCAGCAGATTTGAACCAAGGCAACTCTTTTTAGACAAAAAAACATTTAAAAATTTAAAGCCTTTATTAAATGGCTAGTTCATAATAGAAAAAAAATTAAAAACTCACCAGTAAATGCCAGCCTGCTGCATCAGTGCAAAGAAGTATTTTATGTTTTGTTTTATAGAAGAATAGGGACAGTCTATTCTCCTTTATTAAATGGGTAGTTTTGACAAGAGCGGTACAGAACAGAGGAGACATAGAGACCCGTTCGCTGACCCAGAGGCAGCTGTATGAATCACTGCACCATCTGCTGGCACCAGAGGTGCCACTGGGATCACTAGTTTGATAGCAGCTCTTTGGAAATAGACAGTTTTAGTCTTAAGAAAGAACGTCGGAGAGCAGTAAATTTACCAGTTAAAATGTAACTTGCAAGACCCCTCTATGAAAAGCACCATGTGTTGGTCTGACCTTGGAAAACAGTCTTTATGAATAGATACTTAACAAGATCTATAGTAGAATTCCTCCACAATCATTATTGTTATTATCAGACTGGCTTGTGTACTACATGTTATTATCTATTTATTTCCAAGTGAAGATTTCTACACTCTGGAAAATTCCATATATGTATGCATTCCTTCCCTCCTTCCTTCCTTCATTTGTTTGTTTGTTAAATGTTCACAGCTCACCCAAGACAAGATTGCCTGTCTGCCCAGCCACTTCACCAGTCCGACTCCTGAGGTAATCGACTGCAGCCACATCCGGGGCTACAGTGAAAATGAGTCGTGGGAGCACTCACTGGTCAAGCCTGCTAGCCCCATCATTCAGGAGGTGTTTGGACGCAAGAACAACTTGGATATCCACCAGTATGTGTTTGTCAACCACTATTGCTACGAGAGGGCTGTACATTGGTATGGGAAGTACTTCCCATACCTGGTTGTCATCCACACTATGATTTTCATGGTAGCCAGCAGCTTTTGGTTCAAGTTCCCTGGGACATCTTCAAAAATTGAGCTCTTTGTCACCATTCTTGGGAAGTGTTTTGATTCACCCTGGACCACCAGGGCCCTAAGTGAAGTTTCTGAGGAAAGAGGAGAGGAGAAATTGGTTATTTTAAGGAAAAATACTATGTCAAAATCCATCCCAGATGGGCCAGCAACAGAGGAGGAAACTGCCGGACTTCTTCGTTCCTCTTCTGTCAAGTCCAATCCAGACAAGAAGAGTCCAGAGCCTCAGCCAGCTGCCTCAGTCTTAGATAAGAAGGAAGGAGAACAGGCAAAGGCTCTGTTTGAAAAGGTGAAGAAGTTCAGAACTCATGTGGAGGAGGCTGACATCCTCTATGTCATGTATGTGCTTCAGACATCCCTCAAAGTCTTCAAGTTCCTTTTAATTACTATCTACAGTGCAGCACTGGTTCCTAACATTGAGATTGTTGTGCGCTGTGCTGTTCCCCCTGAATTGACTGGTTTTGATATCTATTGCTGCAACCACAACAAAGCCCATCTTTTCTCTAAGCTAGCCTACTGCTATATCTGCTTTGTGGGAGTGTATGGACTGCTATGCATCTACACCCTATATTGGCTGTTCCATCGACCTCTGAAGGAGTACTCCTTTGAACATGTAAGACTGGAGACAGGTATCAACGACATACCGGATGTGAAGAATGACTTTGCATTCCTCCTCCACCTCAGTGACCAATATGATGCTCTTTACTCAAAAAGATTTGCTGTCTTTCTTTCTGAGGTGAGTGAGAGCCATCTCCGCCAGGTCAACCTCAATCATGAGTGGTCTGCCAAAAAGCTGCGCACCCGTCTTACTAAGAACTCCAGTGACCGGCTGGAGCTCCACCTGTTTATGTTGCCAGGGCTTCCTGACACAGTCTTTGAGATTCCAGAGGTGGAGTCACTCAAACTGGAGCTTCTCACTAATGTCACCATCTCTGCCAATGTGGCACAATTAAGTTCTCTTCAGGAGTTAGCACTGATCCACTGCCCTACCAAGCTCCAGCTTGCTGCTCTGGCCCACCTCAAGGAACAATTAAAGGTCCTGCGTCTGTCGTTTCAGAGTTTAGAACAGCTGCCTTTGTGGATGTACTCCCTACACGGCCTGGAAGAGCTACACCTGAGTGGTCCACTAACCAATGAGGTGTCCCGGAGCGCCACTCTTGATTCCCTTAGGGAGCTTAAAACTCTGAGAGTCCTCACTCTCCGGAGCAACCTTACTAAGATCCCACCCAGCGTAGGGGATGTTGCTTTGCAGCTTCAGCGGTTATGCATCTATAATGAAGGTGGCAAACTACAAGCTTTTAGCAGCCTGAAGAAGTTAACTAACCTGGCCTCATTGGAGTTAGTGGGCTGTGACCTGGAGCGCATCCCAAGTGCTGTCTTCAGCCTGGCTAATCTCCAGGAGTTGGACCTGAAGGAAAACAAGCTGACCACCGTGGAGGAGATCCTGAGCTTACAGCACTGTCGGCGCTTGGTGACACTTCGGCTGTGGCACAATGGCATTACCTACATCCCTGAGCACATCAGCAAACTGCACTCCCTGGAGATCCTGGACATCAGCTGGAACAAGATCCGCAAGCTGCCCTCCAGGATGTACTACTGCACCAAGCTCAGGCACTTGGATGTCTCCCACAACCAGCTCACCTCCCTCCCTCCTGAGGTGGGCATCCTACAGGGCCTTCAGTTCTTCTCTGCAGCTTTCAACTCCTTAGAGTCACTGCCAGAGGAGCTATTCTCCTGTAAAAGACTTAAGACTCTGGCTCTGGGAAACAACTGCCTGTCCTCTCTTAGTCCCAGAGTGGCCAACCTGGCTCAGTTGGTCCGCCTAGAGATCAAAGGGAACCGCCTAGAGTCACTTCCGCTGGAGATAGGGGACTGTCCCTTGCTTAAACTCAGTGGGGTTGTTGTCGAAGACAGCCTGGTGGATCTGCTGCCAGCAGATGTTCGAAACAGAATGAGTGACAGTTGAATAAGAAGAGCTAAGAAGTCTTGTTGTCAAGGCTAGCTGTAGTTTTTCCTCTTTTCTTCTTCTTTTTTTAAACATAGCATGGTTGTCTGTGACTGAACTGAACTGGACTTGTCCAAAATGTCCATGCCACTAAGGAATATATTTCATGGAAAAGGGAAACGATAACCAAAACCATCACTGAACATAAAAGTTTAAGCAAAGACTACACACTTGTTACATGGGCACTTCTCAGTAAACTATTTTTTCTTTCAGATTATTTTTTTTTTTTTGGCATTTCTGCTTTGTTCAGTAGTAACAGTAGAAAGACGAGAAAGCAGGGTAGAGAGGAGATAACATGCAGCAACGGGCTTGGGCTGGAATCGAACCCGGACCGCTGCGGTAAGGACTTTGTCTTGAGTATGTGGTATATACTCCACCAAGTGAGCCACCGGGGTGCAACCTTTTTAGGTTTTCTTACTCAGAATCAGTCTTTGTCTCAAATCACTGTAATGAGTAAATTATCTACTTGCACATTTTTATTTGAAAACATTGTATACACATTTTAATATAAATGTCTTTTTATAAATATTTTGAGATATAAACATGTAAATACTTTACTACATTTGTTTTACTGAAACAGTCATTTTATGCTGTCATTTTTTTAAACTTATATTTTTAACTGTTTTTACTTGGATAGGCAGGGAGGGGCATGTCATATAGTCATTTGAGGTTTACCAGAAAAGTTAGTAAAATGGCCTTTAGGCCACTGTAATGCCAGAGTAAATGGCATTAAGATGTGAGAAACACTAACTTAAGACATTTTTTGAGCTGTTAACGGATTTTCTAGGTGTTTTAGATACAAGACAAAAACTAGGCATTACCTCGATATGTTTAATTTCCAGTGATTTAGGCTCAAAATCAACAGACCCTTTTTTATGGATTTTAAAATCAATAGTTGCTGAATATGATTGGATGTTTTGTAATGTCTTACATTAGGTCTCATCCCCCTAATCAGAATGTTTTGATAGGTGCTCCTCCCAACCCCTCCTGCTCCCTCTCCATGTTGCTGCCCACACCCATCAAACTGCATTTTTCAACCTAAGAGGGACTGGAGGTACAGAAACCTTACCCATTAAACACTGAGAACAAAACTCTGTGAAAAAGTTTGAGCTTGAGCTTGCATTGTGGACCAGAAACAATTGTTCAGTTTGGTGCTGGTTTTAGTGAATATTTTGTGGATTTTTCAGGGCTCAGAACCAGAGGGGATAGGTAGCTATCCTGTATCCTGTTCAACAGGTTTACATGGCTTGAACAACTTGTTTCCTGCCGTGCAGTGGCTCATGTTGCTGCCTTTCAGGGATGAGACAAGTGTGGGAGAGAGGCCCTTTCACAAGGCGTACAATGGGTGTTCATCTCTTTATTCAAATATTCATTCAAATGTAGGGAAGCGTGAATTCAAACTAACTGGGACTATCAAAGTTAAGTGTACACAGTTTTCAGTGTGCACCACAGAGTACCAGTGGTTCATCAAAAGAAAAAAAATGTCTTTAAAATTCCTTTTAGATAATTGATCTGTTGAGTACAGCAGTAACTGTGGTGGGTAATAAATCACTTTTACTACTTTTTAACAAATTACAAGAACTGGAACATTCCTTATTGTTGAATTCTGTAGTATTTCTTAGTATTTACTTTTTCTATTTACTACCTCATCAGAACACATCAGTGTTTACAGTTAGGGGGAAATGTGGTCTTCAGACAATACTGCTAATGAAGCCCTCTGTAATACAACAATACTGTGGTTTTAGTACCTAAAAACATGATGATCATTTGAACGCATATGGACTAATAGCTCTGTTCAAGAGCAGTACTGTACTCTGGTAGAAATAACCTATGAACAATGACCACTGAAACAAGAAAATAAAACAATTTGAACTTAATTTGGTGCTAAATCGTCAGTGTAGTTACTCGTGCTTAGCTGGTAGGCGTTGAAATGTTTACACTTGGGTGCTCATTACCTTCTTTCTCACTCTCTCATGCACACACATTCACACAAGTGCACATGATAAAACTGTACCACCTTTCAGCCGAAACAGCAGTGCACTGTCATGTCCTGGCTTGTTTCTCCCAGGCTGGGGATACCGTCAGCCAGTTTAGGGACATACCTCAGTTATACCCAAACACACAATGACCTGCCCAAGCTGCAACACACCTCCAAGGTCGTAGACCAAACTTATCTTCTCTCTTTCACCATTTCTAATTAAGGGGGGCAGGAGCAGAATGCGGCACTGAAAGTTGTTGAGGTGTGAGAGAAAGAGAGAGATTGAATCTAGTGGAAATTTCCAAAGGTGCATAGCTGGAATTGTATGACTCATGTAATAAGCTCTGGCAATCATTTCCCTATTTCCCATCCGCTCACTAAAGATGGCAGTAAAGTGTGTCACTAATACTAGCTAAGTGTGATTAAAATGATTTTAATAGCTTATAGCGTACTCAGGGTGCTTTGCGGTGTAACCATTTAGGGAATGACACTTTGGCATTGCAATTAGCTTGGCTAGATTTACTAACAACATTTTATGACTCCAAAAGGTTGGCCTTTACTCATTAAAGAGGGGGACTGCAATTCCTGCTGCCAAATACTGTGCCTCAGTGTCATGTTAGTTGGAGAGTGCCAACAGGTCTGGTAGTCCTAATGCAGCATTTACACTTGTTTGACTTACAGCAGGAAAATTAGAGTGGGAAACTTCATGACAAATTACAGTTCCCTTTGCTCCAAAGTGTAAAAGGTTACAATTCAGTTCCAGTGGGTTATAACTCCATGCAACCTGCATTCACATATTTTTATGAAATTACCTGAATTGCATCGTGAACTGTAGCAACAGTTACACACCATATTTTGGTACCAGATCTGGTCACATTTTACAGCAACCATTCATAACTTCACAGGTTTTCAGTGAGACATCTGTCAAGATAGATGATCATAACTCACTAGGTGTTATGCTATTTTGCCACTGACTATCTTGCTTATTGTATGGATCTTTGAACTTTGAACTTCTTTCACTGTAATCTCTACCCTCTATTAAACTTTTCAACACAGCCTCTCAGGGATAGGTGGACGTGCAGAGGCTGCCACACAGGTTCAGAGAGGAGTATTACACAGTTCACTGCCCTGTCATATATTCTCTGAAAGAGGAAGTAAAACTTTCCCAGCATTGAGTTTCATCACCCCTTCTGTCTGGTCAACTCCCTACTATTTTTTTGTTGCTTAGCAGCATTTCACTCGCAGATTGGTGATTCTCATTTACAGAGGAGATGGACCACAGCGTTTACTCATGGAGTATTTTCAGATCCAGTGCCACACCCACATTTGTTCTCAGTGACATCAAGGAGATCTACTATACCTAGCAGCAGTATGCATGTCTGAGGCTGCATTTTCACCATCATCTTAACAGCTGTTCTATATCGGACTTAAGTGTTGAAATAACAAAATATGCTTTGCTGCTTAAATTACTGAGATTGCACCTAACAAGTCCAGACCACTGTTATTACACACAAAGACACCACAGGCAGTAGGAGAATGAAAATAGAAAATTAGAGAATGTATTATGGTCTGTCAAGTCACATCTATGTTTATACTGTGAGAAACACACATGAAGATCATGCAGTAAAGAATTAATGCATTGCCTTTTTGTGATAATGACCCAGTCAGGCATATACCCAAGGGGCACAGTGGTTGAAATGCATTTCTGTTCTGGCCAGGTTAAACTTTGCCTGTGTCACACAGGCTAACAAAATGCCCATTGTGCCACTGAAGAATCCTGGGCACGAACATGAGCAAACTGTGCCACTCTTACAAACAAGCCCCACAAAACAGAGCCCTTATTCAGTTTGTATGTTTCAATCCAGCTATCAGAGTGACCTTAGGAGTGTTTTCACTGTACAGTGCATTCCATTGTCAAGTCATTATAAACACCCTTGGGGAGTGACCTTGAAGTGCTGGACCCCACTTGAGAGTCTTTGTAACGTGTTGAAAAAAGCTCACAAAGAACACTGATTTGCTTCTGTGCCCTACAGGAGAATTAGTTTTATCAAAGCATTTAAAATGACAAAGGAGATGTTTATTAATGTGGTTTAACAAGGATCTGTAAATTACAGCCGAACTTCACCACCCTGGGTGGCTATTATTGACCTCTTGTGGACATTAAACCAAAATTCTGCACATAATGGAGAGGCTTTTGCTTGATCATCTGTATGTGCATCTTCTGTGTGCTGTTTTTTTTTCAGCTGTCACTAGTCCAGGTTTTCAATAATTTTGTAAAAAAAAATGTATATACTGTATTGCAGGACTTTCTGATGAGGGTTGAATTATGTAATTGACCTCTTTGTCTTGCCAGCTACATAACACAATAGCGCTTCATACTGTACGAAACTTGAAACAATGACACAAAACAAAAACTCAAGTTCAACACTTTATTTTGTGTTTCCGTCCTCCAATAGGAAATACTTTCACTTTTTAAAAAGTATTTATATAAATAACATTTCAACAGTTCACAATAAATGTAGCTATTTACAAAGTCACAGGAATATTAAGGTCTATTCCAAAAAAAATAAATAGGAGTCGATTCAAAGTCTAAGTTCATCTAATCAAGAGTAACACAACTATGCAAAGCAATTAGGGTGCACCATATCAAGTTTTGTAAAAATTTAAAAAACACAAATATCAACAGTTAAAATTTTTACACAATGAGAAATAATAATGCAATCGTAACAAAACACTGGAGAGAAAAAAACTATCTACAAATGTGCACTCCCAATCCACAGGGAAAAGAGTTACATATAAGGTGCCTAAATTGCACTGTGCAAAAGAGGTGTGTACATTTCCACCCATCCACTGAAAATAAGCTGCCGAGACAATACACTCAGTATCATCAAATATTAATGTTGAGCCACTATAATAAAAACAAATAATCTTTTACACAGCAATGAATTCAAGTCACCAGGTTTGAAGAAAAGAGTATTGGGGAAAGGGTTATCCAGAAGGATGACCGCACCTACAAATCTGATTAACTATGAACATGAGCGAACACCAAGTCAATCATATCAGGCACACATGAGGCTCGGGCCACATCTATCGCCGTCTGACCGCTGGTGTTGACATGCTTCAGGTTGGATCGCGGTGCCAAGAATTCCACCACATCCCGGTGGCCCTCCCGGATGGCAATATGGATGGGAAGTGCACCACTCTGATCCGGGACGTTCACCGACGCACCGTACTCGACCAGGACCCTCAGAGTGTCCAGGAATCCTGTCCGGGCCACATCGTGGACTGGCGCTATCCCATGTTTGTCCTGGATGTTGGGGTCCGCTCCATATTCCAACAGTAAAGTGGCTACTTTGGAGTTCCCCATCATCATCACCTTTAGGGAAACATGTGAAGCGAGGTCAGGAGACATACTAAATTCATCATCTGTGTGTAAATGGCAGGGTTTGACCCTGGACACTCTCACACAGAACAGAGGCTTCTTAACATTTCCCTGTTAAGGATTTCTGAGTAGAAATGATTTAACCCAATTTAATGAGATTCGATTTTGTCCTAAGCAGTCCAGAACATCAGGAAAGATGTCTATATGACTTGGTACAGAATTATACACAGTCACTGTCTATATTGTACATGGGAAGAAAGCAACAGTGGGGAGAGGTAAACCTATGATATCAACAGTCATCCTCACACATAGTACTGTATTTATAATATTAATGGGGCATCAAGGACCCTATCAGTGGGAACTACTAACATAAAACAGTCCCTTATATATACCAACCATACTGTAGTTTAGTCTATGGTCTGCGTATGGTGGCCATACAAATCAATAACTGAGCCAGCGTCCGGCATTCTAAAGAAAACCAAGTTCAGTTGTTTTTCCAGGTAAGAATGAGGTGCTATCACTAAGCAATATGTTATTACTGGTTAACAGATGGTTACCTGCAAGGCAGTCCTGCCAAATTCATTGAGAGTGTCGGGATGCACCCTGCACTCCTCCAGGATCCTCTGCACCTCGCTGGTGTTCCCGTTGGCTGCTGCCGCGGTCAAGGCTTTACCGGCGTCCATCTGACTGAGGACCATTCTAGATAGCGAGCTGTCTTCTTGCCTGTTCAATGGGAAATTACATTAGTTACAGCGAAGCTCAACACAGCCCGGCTTATGTCGCCAATAAGCGACGTAAATAAACCTAACGACGTGACCAAACGGGTTCAGGAAGATAATTACAGAGCTAGCGACAGTAACCGGCTAACTTTAGTTCCCCATTGACGCCATATTAACTGACGACATTGACTAGCTTACATAACGCCGTTTTACAAATCTTACATTGAAAAAAGCTGTAAGACAGACGCCTGGATGTTAGTTGTTTGCCGAGGGAGGGATCTGTCAACGATTGAAAATATTAGCACCCGGCTAACTGATGCTAACGCTAAAAGGCGAACAAATTTGAGACGCTTTTACATACCTTGTTCGACTGAGAGGATCCAGAGCTCACCGCGCTTTTCTGTACCGCTGTTTCTCAAGGCCAGTAACTTTCAAATAAAGTCAAAGCGAGAAATGTTTATCAACATTAAAAAGTACGACATTTGCGCGCTGAGAGACCCACACAGCAGTGTTCCCCGGCTACAATTTACAAACACTGGAGAGAACTTACCTTGGCCAATCACAGCTCGCCTAGTGGGTGTTGTTGTGCCATATATGATGAAAAAGGCGGGGTTACGACTGGGCTACTATACTATCACTGTGGCAACAACAACGGCGGACCAATGAGAGCTTCGAGCGCAGAAAGCGGGCTATTTGTATACGTTGATGTCTTCAAAGCGCAGTTCATTCATATTTCTGACCTTTGGCTGTAGATCTCCAGAGACAAGTGTGGAAAAAGGCGGGTCTAAGTTTTAATTTTAGGCGGAATTACGCTGCTGTGATTGCACAATGGATTGTCTCATTATGAAGGGAAAATCTGCCTTTGTGTCTCCATGAAAACAAATATGAATAAGTGAGAATCACCAAAAACACTCTGACAAAATGTTTTTTAAGGGTGTAATTTGATTAACATTTGAATTTTTAATTTGCAAAGGTCTAATAACCACACCATTAAAAACAGGAATCATGCTATTTTCATAAAATAAAACCTCTGACATCAAGCAAAGCAGGTGAAATTTAAAGACATTCTTCTGGAGTCTGGTTAAAGGGATCATTGGACGGGCCTCTGGCTGTTGTGGAGGGGAGGAATAGCCCATAGGGTTTAAGCATTTGTCCGCAGCTGGTAATCTAAATGAAAAGAGAATAAAGCACAAGAGGGGAATTATAAAGTTGAAATGTCAGTCAAATTCTAACATGTTTATTTTGTTCACACTTGTTTATATCTGTGGTAAATAGGTTATATACACTGAGGTGTAAGAGGAGGTAAGTTCTCCCAGTTTACCTCCACTCTGTGTAATATACCGGACCCATGGCAAAGCCTGGTAGCCACTTTTCTCTATGATCTTCATATATCGCACCTAGTGAAAGGGAACGAGACGCAACAGGTAAGGCAATTGAAAAATGTGCCCTGTCAAACTAAATTACTTAAACTCATTTTGCCTCACACAAATGTGATTTAATTATCCACAGGCAACAAATTACTGCGTGCAGAGCCGTAATCGCCTGAGATGCTCGTCATAACTGGCATAACCCATATATAGACAAAAGTATCATACCGCACTTTGACGCCCACAGTAAATGCATAATGCCTCACATGGACTTAATTTATCAAGCAAGTAACTATATTCCTGGGTTGCTGGAGCTTGAAAGAGATCCTGACCATGCACAAATATACAAACACAGACACACACGTAAGGCCTACCTGGATCCCTGAGACTGTGAAGTATGGGATTTCAAAGTTGACAGTAATGGGAGGCTTGCCCTCTATCTCATCATTCTCCACACTGGGCAGACCAAAGTGAGCCCTCATCAGATATTCTTTACCTCCCTGAATGGACCGACAAATGGAAACAGACATAAACAGATGCAGAAATAGAGGCAGGTGAAACACAAAACAAATGTAAACCTGATGAGAATATTATCCAAGATACAACACATGCTAAAGCAAGTAATGTCATACGAATGGTTATTTGTTGCATAAAACTCATTGATTTGTAAGTTTCTTACAGGGAAAGATTTGATGGTCCACACCACCAGGTTCTTCTCAGGAACATATTTGGCGTGGCCTGTGCTGGTTTTGAACTTTGGTGAGTCGGCATCACTGGGCACAGGAACCCTCACCTCCACGTTATTTGCAACAGACTGTTTTTTAAACTGCCCCTTAGCCTAGAATAGAACAGAATACTGTATAATGCAATACACAGGGCATCTTGTGACTGCACGTTTTAGCCTGAACTCAAAGGCAACTCCTCCTACGGGTTATCACAGTTACATACACAAAGACGGTGTATGCATTACTTTGCAAAATGTAAAGAAGACTGGAAAGACAAGTTATAGTTTGAAACAGCCTCAGTTCAACCATCTGTTCCTTGTGCCTTTCTTGACTGATACTTTCCATAACAGAATGCCTTATTTGTTTCAAGCAATGACCATAAGTCAGTACCTTAACCATGATTTCCACTCTGCTGTGCGAGAATTTCTCTATCACTGATTCAATCCATATCAGAGGCTTCACCTGTAAGAGACAGAGGAGTTACAACCAACAACACGTTATATCAGTAAACTGTACTGCATATTAATCCTGGTTCATTTAGTATGTTTACAGTACATGCACAACAATATCATTTTGTTATTTAGTCCATATTGAGGATGCTGGCCTTCTATGGCTGAAAGGGTAGAACATTACACTGTCAGGGATATAATTCCTACTGGGAGTACCAAACTAAAAATACATCGACTCACCATATTTTGGAACAAAGCAGTCACCAAAATGCCATACACTATCTTAATTATTCTGAGCTTAGCTGGTATATGTGCTATACATGACACACTGTGGCCACCGAGTAATTACAAAAGCTTCCAGAGATCTTGGGCACATTACTCTGAATAAGCACTTTGTCAGAGCTTGGAAATATTCTTCATTTAGTATGAAGTAATAAATCTAAATTCCTATATAAATATGAGCGACAGAACAAGACTAACATGAGTGTTGATGCGGTAGGACATGAGTTCAGACTCTCCGTCTGGAGGGATGAAGGAGATGGTGCGGTCGCTCTCGAAGCGTGAGAGGCGAACACACTGGTGGAACTTTACGTCTTCCATGACCACTGTCTTCCCTTTGTCACCTGCACACAAAAAATTTCTTGATGAAACAGATAAAATAAACAAATTTCATGATAAGACAGATATGATAAACTAATGCAAGACAAGTAGACAGACAGGTAGATAGAGAGCCAGACAGATAAGAGAGTGTGCATACGTCCAGTGAGGGCGAAAAGCACTCGGTCGTTGAGGCCCAGTCGCAGCTCAGGCATCCCTGACAGCATGGTCTTCAGCTTGATGCTGCCCACAATGTCACTGCTCATCACACTGCCATTTGCATTGACCTACAAATAAACAACACTTGAATGATTATTTTTTAATAACAATATTTATTTGGTAAGATAAACATACGAATAGTTATACAGTATACCATAAAACAGAGCATATATTACAGTAAATATCACAGATTGAATTTCCATGCATCAAATCACTTCATACTCTGCTAATAAAGTGATATGACACTACTACTACTACTACTAATGATAATATTTTCATATAACATTGTCAACTGAAGTTATAGAGTGTTAAATAATAAATATTAACCGTCCGTTGGTTATGACACAATAAAGTCTTGTACTACTCCATTATCATCTATTCAGCATAATCTCAAAACTATGTAATAGTAATATTATGACTACAATACAAATTTCTGTAACATATTAATCTTATTTAATTTATTTATTAAGGTTATTTGACAGGAATAATGCACTTTTGCAAGAATAAATGCAAAAGATGCCAGAATTAGCTACAGTCCAGTTGTCATCTGTTGCCCTTGGGCAGGTGAGTGAACAGACGCATTAAAAACACTTAAAAGCAAAGCACAGGAATGAGGCATGCAACACAAAATGGATTAATCCTGCAGATGACTTGCAGACCAACAGGGATTATGCATTAAAGATGCATAATCATGCATTAAAAACCTAAAATGACAAGAGCAGCACACAAGGATATGAACAGTTCTGTTACAAACACATGTAGCTGAAAATTTTTAATTAATTAAATCAAATTATAAAAAATCTTGGAAAATCCCAAACCCAAAGAGAAAAGCGGTTAAGCAGCACATGGGAGTTACAGTGGCTATTAGTTGTGTTGGCATGCTTTAATGTACTTTAGTCATGCTTTTAGCTTTCTTGAAAATATACCAACTGATGTAAAACTGATCAGATTAACAGGTAGTGAGCTTCAAACATGATGCCTACTGACTGACTGAGTAAACTTTTCTCTTGTGTAGTTATACTGCCCCCCCTGGTGGCAGCATATGTGAAATTACAGCATACACCCAGCGGCCACTTTATTAGGTCCACCTGTACAGTTTAATGCAGTTCAATGCAACAGCTCTGCCATAAATAAATTTAATTCTATGTTTATTATTGATGTTGTAGTTTGCTGAGGTCTTGTACTGGACTACATTATATTTAAAGGTGCTTCTAATTTTTTGTCCTGCCTGTTTATATACATGAGGGGGGACAGAATATTAGAAACACCTCTCAATAAACTGCAGTCCGGTACAACAGCACCACTACCTATGAGCTCAATGCCATAGAATTGAATGAACACCTTTATTACTGTGACAAAAACAAAACCTGAACATTATGGGCATCATAAAAGTAAACTTTATGGCAGAACTGTTGTATTGGATTGTTTTAGATTGTGCAGGTGGGCCTGATGCGAGTATGTGTTTAATGCACTAAGAGCAGGTGTGGCTAATGCATTAATATCTCAAAAGCAAGCAGAGCATCAGTCAATAAGTTCAGATATCCCCCGCTCAAGAGTTTATATTTCTAACAGATGTCCCTTTGGTTTTTGATCTGTAACTGTGACTGCATGTTTAGAGGAAGCTTCAGACGATTTCAACATGGTCTGAAATGCCATCAGCTGGTCAGATACTAAATGATGTGTGGGAGAAGTATGGTATTCATGTTCAGTTTCTCTGCTTCAGCGAGGAGATTGCTTTGAACACACCTGAAATTAGCCAGATCATAGTAACTTTCTGTGTTTACAAGCTTTAAAAAATTTTGTTTTTTAAACAAAGCTAAATTCTTGAAGAAAGCCTTGCTCAAGACAAAAATAAATAAATCAGAATCAGAAATACCTTATTGATCCCCAACAGGAAATTAGGTAATTACCCCAAATAACCCAAATAATGATGAAAGGGCCAACACTCAAAACAAGTAATGTATATTTTTTCAGTATTTCACAAGCCTGCGGTGTACATCAGTGGGACATGTTTGTAAATTAATAAAGCATACTAATTTCTGCATTTTTGAGTGATGGGCATCATTTTGAGTAGAACTTTAGATTTAGCAGTCACTGAATTATTAGGTGCACTTTTAAGTCTGCTTCTATCAGGGGAAAACCTACTCTAATTGCTATGCCACTGACTGATTGAAAATTAATAAGTAGAACTCACTAATGAAGTCTTTCTATGATTGTCTAAATTGCAAATCTGACCATGTGAGTGATCCAACCTCTTATAAGACTGGCCCACACTAAGACAATTTTCTTTAAATAATAATAATAATACCAATAATAATAATTTACCAGCACATTAATGGACTCAATGACGTCAATAAAGACTTCATTCTTCTTGTATTTGATGCCCTCTGACCTCCAGGAGACAGCGTTTGTGACGGTGGTCGGGACCTTGCTCTTTGCCACCTCCAGCTTGGCACCCTCCTGTGTGATATACCTGCAGGGATGAGGAAGGTCTGCAGTGAGTTACAACACACTTATGTTTTGAGATCGGTGCCTCAAGATGATGTGACCAAATGCTGTGAGTGTGTGTGTGTGTGTGTGTGTGTGTGTCTGAGCCTCACTCCTGTAAGATCTTGCTGTCGGTGGTCTGGGGGAATCCAAAGTCCATCAGCTCATCCAGCAGTTCGTAGACGACCACAAAATTGTCCTGAATACTTTCCTCCTCCAGCTCTTTAAAGTACTCTGTAAACACCTACATCACACACAAGTACCAGCCTGAAATGTGACAGCTCTGGTTAACTGTCAGTTTTTTGTGGGCCTCTGCAACATGCTTGAAAATAAAATTACTGTACTCACTATGGAAGTTTTTTGATGTACATATAAGTTCTGATAAGACTCAACTATTAAAATTTACTTGTTTATTAATCAAATTAATGTTCCTCTGATTCAGATGATAAAGTTAGATGTGCTGTCAAACAAAATTGTCTAAAAATTTAATTATTTAAATTGTTCCATGCTCAATTTTCTCTATTCCAAACTGTATAATACACCATAACCACACACTGCAATTCCTAAAGCTTCATAGATCTGATGGGATGATTTGAGCGAATATAAAGAGGAGCTAAAAGGAGACATTCAGAAATTTGACTAACCCCAGGAGTTTTTCATTCCTACTCACCTCAACCAGTTTGTAGAGAAATGAATACACAAGAGAAGCATTGGAGTTCTTGTTTGTGGTGGCCACCACTGCACAAGGAGCAGGTCAAGGAGTTCTCACATTTATATTAGAATTAAGGTCACTGTTACTATTGTTTTATTAAAATTTTAAGCCTATGACTAAAATTTGAACATTGACAACATGCCACAAATCAGCGGTGAGCATATCGCTGTAAAGTTGTGTATCATAACTCTGGCCCCTTAATGCTTTAATCCCTGCTAGAGACATCAAGGACAAGGATACAGTACAGGTTGTTGTGCTTGATCCAAAGGAAGTGAACATTTCCATGTGACATGACGGGACAGATTAGCCCCTCCTCTTCCTGCTGCATGAGTAAAGGCAGGAAGTGGTCGATCTCCACCATGTCCACATCGCCTTTGTAGTTCCGACAAATCAATACCTGAACAAGGAGAGAAACGTCACTTTGTGTGGTAGTTAAATCACCCATGAGGCCAATATTTAGAATTAAGACTTTTACCACAATAAAATATCCAAGCAGCTATTTTAAGAACAAAAGGGGAGCAAATAGGCCCACAGCATTGATGGATGACTTTGTGACAGTCGAATCATACAGTATATTTAAATGGAAACAATTTCCTGCATTATAATACACCAACAGACCATGCTGAGGAGCACTGAGCTGGCCGACTGCTGTTGATAGATAAGATGTGTGAGATAGGCCAGAAACAGGTCTGACCTGACTCCTGCTGAAGATGCAACAACTTGAAGCGCTACTGCTGAGAAAACACCTTGCTTGGATTAGATGAATTACATGGGTTGTGAATGGAATTACATCCTCTTACAGATTACATCCTGTTCTTACAGGTATTACCAGATATTTGAAACCACATTCAATTTCCCTCCCATTTCTTTGTAAGAATTGTGTCTCAACTCAGGTTACATTTTCTGTATGCCAAGAAAACACACACACACACACACACACACACACACACACACACACACACA
>OMLB01063486.1:3225-18737 GCA_900302555.1 Myripristis jacobus | reverse complement strand
TTACGAGTCAGTGGTGTGAGATTCAGGCTCCACCTTTTTGTGGCCTAATTGACCAATAGGGAGACGGCGTAAATATGTAAATAGTGAGGTGAGGAGAAGACACTTATGGAAGATAGCACTGCGCCCCGCCCCTCCACCCTTCAACCCCCCTCCTCCCCATGAACTCTCATCTCCATCCCCTAGGGAACAGGTGTCATTTTTTACCTGGGCTTCAGGTGTGTGTGTATCTGTTGACTCAGGGGAATGGCACGCTGGTACAGAGTGGCACTCTGGTTAATTTGTTATGAACAGAGCCATGTGTCACCAATGGTGCTTCTAATGATGGCAAAACAAAATAACAATATTTCCACTGTTGGATGTACTCTATAAGTAGATGTGATTAGCACTATCAGTGGTAGAAAATGACCTTATCCTTTGTGAGTAAGTGCAAGCAGGAGGTGAAAGGGCGTGCACATTGAAGATATAAGAAAAAAAAAATACAGAAATGCCATTAGGATGATGGTGATTAGATTCTGCTTGCTTTGTGCTGGACGTGATAGTGTGTAGAGTCATCTACAAAGGAATGTGGATCCCAGTTCCTGACTGGCAACATACCACAGTTTCCTTGTGTAATGAGTAGATGGCAAGGCTTGTCCATCAACAGTCCTTGAAATAAAACTCACCTCTCGTGTGCATAGGCAGAGACACACATGCAGACACACCTACACACATAAACACACAATTTCTAGGAGGCAAATGCACATTTCTGGCTCAAGGCTTTGTGAGCCTTGAGATTTGTATTTGAGATTTGAGATTTGTAAGATTTGTATTCTGTAATCAGAGAGGCAACCATATAGATTGCAGTGTCATGAGCCAGAAGAAAAGGAGAAACTATAAATTTGCCGTTTGGACACTGGGCTGAAATATTTTAGAAATTATGACCTATATGGCATGGGAATCTTGTTGCCTTTGCCACTGTGTCGTACACTCAGGCAGAGAGCCAGTTAGATTAGATTAGTTAGATTTACATTTTTTTAACTACTGCTCAACACTTCCTTATAATGTCATGATGTTCATGGCTTCTATTTTGAGCTTATGAAACCAATAAATCCTCTCTCTTTGTTATATATGGGTATATGTTATTTGCTATATTACCCCCAGTTTATTACAACACCACTTCTTGAAAGCTATTGGCATTTAACTACTCAACCTGTGCCACTAAAAATGGCCTCCCTTTCTCTCTGACACATTATAGTAGGCAAAGCACTGATGGGGCGTGTGGTTTCTGGAGAAGAACCATCACTGAGGATGAATTATGGATGAGGATGATTATGTTAGTGAGAAGATGATAGCTGGTTGGTTTACATGGGTGTGTCAGGCCAGCAGCCCATCTGGACTAGGCAAATAGAGCTGTTTTTTCACCCGTGCATGATTTGACATCCCCCTGTATCTATTGTGTGCACCCTCAGTTCAATTCTTCATGTGGAAAGCATGAGTTTGTGCTTAATGTCATATTAGCCTCTCGCTTTTGGGAGAATCTGCTGAAATTATTAGGAAGAAGAGGCTTGATGGAAATGCATTTATGATGTCTTTTCCAAAGCCAAAGCCAAGTCAGTTTTAATCACTTCAAATGACATAAGTAGAATAAAAACCACCAGCTCATGTTTTTAGTATCAGATTCCTTTTTCCTTTGATGTGGGGAAGCGGTGGAGGCACTCTGGGTGGTTCTCAATGAACCACTTAAGGAAAACATTACAGTGTGCACATTCATCATTTTCCCCTGTAATTGGACCAAATAACCTTCTCAGTGCTCTGTAAATTGAGCAGGCAAGAGAAGCTTTCTTTCTAAACTAAATAGGAAAATGAAAATAATGCTTTTGCTGTCTGTAGTAGTGTCCTTAGTGGACCTCTTTTACAGTTAGAGCTATAGACTAAAGTCTTTTCCAACAAATAACTCATGTCCCTCTCACACTGTAGTGGAGTGACTGCCGAAAGCAAAGTATCATGCAAAAGAGAGGAAGAACATCTGTTTGATTTATAATAAATGGGAAGTAATAGCAAACTGCATACACAACCCTCCTAACAAAGAGGAAGAATTTGTTGGCTTTAAACAAATCCAACTCTGATCCTGTAGTGGAGTGACTGGTGAAAACAAGATATCATTCAAATGAGAGAATGAGTATTTGTTTATCTTGTCTTAGATGCGGGCATGCTATATTCATCATTATGAGACCTTAACTTGATAACAAATTTGGATTTACAGCGAAGGCAGAGAGCAGAGGCAAAGATCTGGTGGTGATTAGTCTAAGCACATATTGACTTTATATAGATTTAATAATGTGATTGGTAGAGACTATACAGATAGGTTTCATGGACATTCATTGTGCCTACACTTAGAATAAAATCTTGATCATTTGTTTTACTTCACTGCTGAGATTAATCGGTGTATTATGTCTCAGTATGATCTCAGTGTATAATCATGGCTTTTATCAGGCGATATAATTGTGTCTTTGCTCAGAGTGTCATGTTATGTTATGTAATGTCAGCACTGGTCTTCTTCTTGCTGACGCCATCAGTAGCAAGGTAATATTCCCAGTATTTGTAAAACTACCCCTTGTTAAGGGTTCCCCACAGGGAAATTCTTTCTAAGCATTTTGAGCCATCCTAACTATTAGGAGCAGTGGCCAGCAGGGAGAACATGCAAACTCCACACAGAAATGCCCTGCCCATAGAAAGTGAAAGACACGTTAATAACAAATCAGTTTCTTTTATTTAACAAAGCACAACAAAAACTAACAGATGACAAAATTCAAATAACAAAATATCAAACAATGCATTCTGTGAGTAACAAGTGGACTGTCCTTGATCCTGCAGACTCTACATACATTCTGGCCTTGTGCTGTTCATGCCATACGCCTTCAACAATACACTCACAGTAGGAAGAAAAAGCCATGTCATGGAAACAAAAATAGCATCACTGAATGTGAAACAAAAGAACCATACAGCTTTGTTAGTGTATTTACTTTGTAACATGCAGCCTACGATTGCAAATGGCAAGAGCTACCCAGCAGCAGTGGCCCCTGCAGTTGTCCAGGGATGTTATATACATTAAACAGATCAGGACTGAAAAATCTGATTGAACATAAATAATATAACTTAGCTGTACACTGTAGGGGTTAGAACGACTTGTCTGGAACAAGAACAATTCACCAGATCAGGTGCTGATGTTTTGATATATGTTTTCACAGCCAGAGACATACTACAGTAAGACAAAAATCAAAATCCTTCACTAATATATTTATATAAATAAATAAAGGAATCTCCGGTATTTACAGTATTTCTGGGTTTACAATGTACAAATGCAAAAAGGTAACATCACAGTGAACATAGATGTTTACAAAATATTTACATAGACTATTTACAGCATCCTGAAAAGTGATCACATATAAAGTCATTCAGTAACTTTTTGCTCACTACCTTCAGCTGTCCACACTAGCACTGCAAAGCATTCTCTTTCATTTACTTGACTTCATAAAATTCAGCAGCTTTAACTCTTTACAATGTAAACTATCTCTGATTCATCACCTCACAACACACAAATAACTTGTTTCAAAATCTGGTCACAAAAGGGAAAATGAATAATCTAGATGTGATATTAGTTGCTGCAAAACTATAATCGATGGTGCAGAAAATGCCTGCGATCTGAGAGGAAACCAAATGTGCAGTTCTGAAGCCAAGAGAAGAGTAGGCAGCAATGCAAGTAAGGGGTGGGGCTATAGCCCAATGGTTTTGCCTAAAAATAAATTGGATTGAAAGGATGTGGGGTCAAAATAAGGCATTCATGTACATCCAATAAATTTGATTTCTACTATCAGCAGGCAAATGGTAAATTGATGGAAAAGGCACACATGTATGCTAAGACATGGTAGGTCATACAGTGCAAGTTAGACTTGCAAAATTAAGAGCCAGTCTCATGTCCCTTTGAGCAATCACATAATAAGCCAAGATGTGTGCATTTTGGTGGCCAAGTGATCATGCATCCATGTTAAATTACAGTTCTTGCAAAATAATGAGCCTATCTTGAGATATCAATATTTGCTAACTCTTTGCACAGCAAACACTTTGCTACCTATATCACTACATAAAGGTATGGCATGAAGTCTGTGCAAAACATTATGTGTAATAGTTCAGCTCAAAAAAGTAAACTCTGGGTGTCATTGCAATAAATTGTACTTGGAAATTTTAGGGGGAAGATAGGGGATAGGCGGTAGATAGGCGGAAAAAAATGAAAGGAATGTGCACCAAAAGACAAACGCTAAATAAATAAGTTAAATGCAAAGTAATCAAGTAAAGAAGACAAGCAAATATGGTAGATAGTGGCTTTCAGAAAAAACTTCAATGTTTCAAAAGTTTCACGCAGTCAGAGTCGAGGCTCTGAAAATAAAGAAATAATTTACCTCAATCATGCATCAGTCACTCATGTTGAAGCCATTTTGCGGTCTGACAAAATGGCTTCTTGCAATTATATTCTGTTTTTTCATAGGAAACCGCAACTTCAAGGATCTTCTGTTTTTGTCTTTTTTTTTTTTTTTTTTTTAAGTTAGTTCTCCCTTCACACTTGGGCGGCACAGTGTTGAGGTCACAAACATAAGCCACAAAATGAGGTCACTGGGGGCAGGAAAGGCATGTAAGCAGCAGCATTAGATAAAATGGCCTTTGTTTCTGCAGCAGAAAATATAACAACACTTTAAATAAAACCACTGTGTCCTTCATCTCCGGGTCACGCAATGTCCATGTCCTCCATGCTCAAAATTTGCCTCTGCAAAAAAAGGGAAGGAATTTGAATGAGCAAAGTTGCAACACAACATACTTCGGTTTTTAGATAAACAACAAGAGGGATTGTATAACTAGTAATATTTCAGGTATTAAAGTGAAGATACCTGAGGATAAACGTAGCCATCAGAGCTGTTCCTGCAGATGTGCACCTCATCCTCTGTGGTTTTCTGGTACACAGGATTGTCAAAGTGGATGGTGTTGGTGTTCTTCAGACGCCAGTGTCTCCATAGCAACACCGCTCCAAAGACCAGCAGGCACATCATCACTACAGAGTAGGAGAGGGGTCAAAGGTCATTTGGTGAGATCAGTGGAGGTGTTGGCAGTGCTTGGCGTTGGCAGTGCAAACAGCTATTTAGATTAAAACTGCAAGTAGAACAGGTTGGCTTTGTTTTGATGCGGGTGGAGCGCAGGGCCGAAATGCAAAACTTACTTATTGGCAGCACGATGTAGAGCGCTACAGGGTGGGACTCGGCTTCTTTGGGCATGGCTGCAAAGCTGCTGTTGTTAGCTGAAAAAGTAGGAAATAAAATTTTTGAACTCTATCATTTTACAATACAACATTACAGTGACACCATTTATTCTAATATGATGTAATTTAATCTGTGTCCAGTGTCAGCTCAACTTGAAGCAGAGTGATAATCGATTGTGCAATAAGTGTGCATTTGTCCTGCTTATTTTGGCTACATTAATAATTTGCTAAAAATATATTGATTTACATTAATCGGTGCAAGTTATTATGATTGGAAATGAAATCAGCTCGACTATAATATAATAATATACACTATCTGAGTCATTACTCTGAGCTTGGACTACCACAGATTGAGGGTGTAAGTATTCTTAAACTGCCTCTTCTGCAGATTTCTGGGACATTTCAGCAGATTTATCTCTTTGGCAGACATATTGTAATTATGACAAGGGATTGTATCACTTTATCCCCCCAAAGCCCACTCTCTCTCTCGTACCTTTAGCAGTGACCTCAGACTGCTCTGTGCTCTGAGTGGAGCTGCGGTTGGGGTCCCGGGGCTGGATACGGGGGGTCGAGGAGCTAGCTGTAGATGTAGATGGAGGTGTTTTGGCAGCTCTGGTCATAGTAGTGCTTTTCACAGTGGAGGTAGTAGTAGGGACGAGCTGGCTGGCTGTAGGCTCGGCGGGAGCTTTGGACGAGGGCGGCATAGAAGTTCTGGCGTCTGTAGGAGGGACAGCTGTGGCTTTTGGGAAATAATTACAGGGGTTACATTCAGCAAAGGCTGCAAGTTTGTTTGAGACACATAAAGACACAATACTACATTTAATTTTGGTTGACATGTCAGTTTCTTAGTTTCTTTTTCATTTGCATGTGTGTATGTGTGTGTGCCAGGTACCTGTCACACATTTCCTCATGTCAGCTGCCAGGGTCTTGTTATCAGGACAGGCGCAGGTGTATTTAGGAGAGTGCTGGTTGATCACTGGGGCAGGGAGGCACAGAAACTCACAACCTCCATTCATATTGTTGCTCTGTCTGCACCAGTTGACACCTACCAGGCAGAGAGAAGTATAATGAAAGAGAAAGCATTAGGAAAACTGACACACTTTTTATTTATCTGTTGTTTTGTTTTGCTGTGGTATTATTAAAAACAGTCTCATGAGGCTCCTGTACCGATGGGCTGTTTGAGGTTGTGGTACAGTACGATGCTGTCGGGCTGGTTCAGGTCGCCCACCAGCTCGGTGATGTCTCCGCCTGTCAGACGGTTGGCACTCATTACTGCATTGGTGCTCACATCAGTCCAGAAGACTTTCTCCTGAGAAAAAGGAAAATAAATACTTAAGAATAAAATTACAATAAAATTGATTACTTCACTAAGTCATTACTTACTGTTATTCCAATCATAAAAGGCTTAGGCATGAAGACTGACTGAATAAAAGGCTTAATGCTGCTTATCCTACTATAAAAAGGAAATGATGTGCTCAGTCAGTGGTTAAATCTCTGGCTTTATCCCTAATACAATTTTGTCTGGATATTATTCAACCTTGTAACAATTAAGAAATTGCCTACTGAATGGTTTGAAATAATACAATCAAAACTGGCCAGCTGGCTGAGCTTAACAGGGGTTAATCAGGGAGTATAATAATAAATTGGCAAAAATTTGTAAATCGCACCACATGTCATTTAAACCAAATTACAGCTGACTTACATAATTTGTTTGAAGCATTAGAGCCCAGACAAACATGCAGTCTTACACCCCTGATATATTTTTCATGTGGGAATAAACTGACCATTCAACGACACTAACCTCAAAAACAGCCAGAGAGATAGGGTGGGACAGCTTCTCCTCATTGAAAATGACAGCGTGCCTCAACCCTCCATTCACATCAATGCTGGAGAGAGTGTGCATCTTGGAGTCAACCCAGTACAGACGCTGGTTGACCATGTCTGTCCAGATAGAGGGCGGGAGACAGAAAGAGAGAGACATTTGACTGATCACGAGCAGAAATATTGCAATATGTTCATTATTCCGCATAAACTGAGATGGTTCCATTTAATTCATCTGAAGTTTCTGCTTACCCAAGGTGATGCCATTGGGCCAGACAATGTTGTCTGCCACCAAAACCGTGCGGTCGGCTCCATTCAAGCCACACTTCTCAATCTTGGCCTGTTCGCCCCAGTCAGTCCAGTACATGAAGCTGGAGAGAATGAACAAAATAATACATAAGAAGTGGAAACAAAAGCCCACCGTATGTTAGCACTGATAAACTGCATTCGAGCCCGATGTTAAAAACATACATTTCAGTAATCAGTATGAAACTTGCTCATTACTCACTTATTTACTGGGTCCACTACAATGTCTCTTGGCTTGTCCAGGCCATCTGTGATCAGCGTCTTCCTCTTACTGCCGTCTGTGGTTGCCACGGAGATAGTCTTCATGACGCTGTCGGTCCAGTAGATGTTGCCATGGATCCAGTCGACTGCAATGCCCTCAGGGGCCTCAATCTCACTGCCAATTACCACAGTATGGTGAGAGGAGTTACCAGCCACGTCCATCTTGGAGCTGTCGGGACATGGAGAGATGTAGAAGAAAGGTAAGCAAATGACATCCCAGATATCACTTCATGAGCGCCTCACCTACAGTACAGCAGGCTTTACATGTTACTTCATTTATTCTCACACAGCTGTACAACTTCAGGGAGGCTTGGTATTATTCTTTCTCACCTGTAGATTTTCTTCCAGAAAAGGTCAGACCAGAAGATTATCTTGTTAGGCATGTCGAAATCCACAGCCACCACACTCTTCAGCTGGGGGATCAGACGCACGTACTCACTGCGGTCCACCGTCATCCTCCTCACCTCGTGTTTAGTGGTGAAGAACAGGTAGGGGACAGTCCCTGGAGGAGATAGAATAGATTAGAATAGTTAGAGTCAAGGGATATTTCTTTAAAAATAGTATGGTAGGTTTAAGGTGGTCATGGGCTTTTCCTTTTACCATATCATGTTACTAAACGCTTCATCTTCAGCAAATTCAAACAATACCTGATTCATCTTTGCAGGTCTTGCTGACAGGGTCGATCTCATAGCCCTCCTTACAGTCACACTTGTAGCTGCCCGGCAGGTTGACACAGATCTGACTACAAATGTCTGGGTCTGCACATTCATTCACATCTGCGGGGGAGGGGGACAAAGGTCAAATTGGAGTCCTTTAAGTGCAACCATACTCCACTGCCTTCCAAACAGTACTAATGCCAGTGTTGTGTCAGATCCACTCCTCTCACCTTCACAGGTTTTCTTGTCAGCCTTCAGGCTGTACCCTGCAGGGCAGGAGCAGTTGTAGCCGATCCTCAGGTCATTGCAGATATCAGAGCAGCCTCCATTTCCATTCAAACACTCGTTGTTGTCTGTGCGAAACCAGATACACCAGCGTGTTCAAGTAGCGTCCATGACAGCCTCCTTCCTTACTGTAGCTCAAATTTGCAGTGAACCAACTCTTTTCAAGCCACAAACTCCCTGAGCCAATCGGCCCAAGCTATTTGACTAGCTATTTCCTTCATATTTTCCTAGCTAAGATGTGGTTTCCCTTTTTCTCCCAGTAATGGTATGTTGGAATAGGAGCCGAGAGTATTCCCAAACTCAGATAAACTTCCTGGCCTGATGTATTTTGGCTCTGGTGTTTCAAGAGCAGTTCCGCAGACTGCAGATACAAGGAAGGAAAGACTAGCAAGTGTGCAAGCTGATAAAATAACATT
Source organism: Myripristis jacobus (assembly GCA_900302555.1). Classification (NCBI taxonomy): domain Eukaryota; kingdom Metazoa; phylum Chordata; class Actinopteri; order Holocentriformes; family Holocentridae; genus Myripristis; species Myripristis jacobus. Next base: position 9,708 of record OMLB01063486.1, on the reverse strand, counting down.
TCACTCACCACACTCCTTGAGGGGTTCATCTGACCAATCCCTGCAGTCCTTCTGTTTGTTGCACACCTTGTCCATCATAATACACTCCCCACTGCGACACTTGAACATGGTAGGGTCTCCACAATCATTTACTAATGAGAAGAGCGGGGAGATAAAATTAATTAGATATTTGAATTGTGATGTAATGATTAGAGGGAGGCACAGGTAGACTTGAGCAGCATAGAGTTGATTTGATGACACATTGCTGAGCATCTTAAGGACCGACAACTTATCCTCTTGAGCTGAAGTAGCTCAGGTAACATTAGTATGGGCATTAATGAGTAACTGGCAAAAATGATTAGCAACATATACATTTAACAGTGTACAATACAAGACAATACTGACATACAATCTAAAACTAGATTGTATGTCAGAGAGATGATGAGATTAGGTCTGAGAATCACCTTGATGGCAACCAATCTCATCACTGAGGTCCCTGCAGTCAAACTCTCCGTCACACTGGCGGCTGCCATGGATACAGGAGCCGTCGTTGCACTGGAAGTCATCTGGGCGACAAGTAGGACGACCTAGAAAAAAAAAAAAAAAGACAAATGGATGAAAACACAGAAAATAACAGAGAGGAAAAGACATAGAAAGAGAGAGAGTGTGTGAGAGAGACAGAGATAGAGAAAGAGAAGACAGTGAGTAATGAGGAAGGAAATGAAAGAGCAGGGTAAATATTTAACAATAAGAAAATCATTGCTGACATTGACTCATTGTGGATCATGCGTCATTATTGATCATACTGAGTGCAGGTGGCTTTGAAGGACAATAGATTATTTTGTCCGCTCAGGCATGAATACATCCATTATGCTCAAGTTTCTATTTGAATTCAAATGAACACTGAGAATCCAAGAATCCACTCTAGCCAAAAACACTGCAGAAGAAAACAGAGATGATGAAAGAGATGAGAGAACGCTGTAAGCATAAATATCCCGACAAAGCCAACTCACTGCAGTTGACCTCGTCCGATCGATCCCGGCAGTCCATGCTCCCATCACAGTGCCAGCTGCTGTGGATACACTCCCCGCTGCCACAGTAGAACTCGTGTGTGCCGCAGGGCGTCTTAGTCTTGTCTGGCTCCCGTCCCACACAGTTTTGCGGCCACTCGTCCGATCCGTCGGCGCAGTCGCTGTCTCCATCGCACGCCCACAGAGCCGGCACACACAGCGAGTTGTTGCACTGAAAGGCCCTCGAGTTGCAGGTGGCTTTGGGGCAGGAAGCTTCATCTGAGCCGTCCGAACAGTCGTTGTCCTCATCGCACACAAACGATGAAGATATGCACTGGCCATTGGCGCAGCGAAATTCACCAGATGTGCACTCCTTGGCCACTGTGGTGGTGCGGATGGGACGGGGAGAGGTGAGAACAGTGATCAGTGAGATCAGTGAGATCAGTGTTGTTACTGTACTAAACTTTGAGTATCAGAGCCAAAGATTTTACCCAAAACTAATATCCAAAACCAAAACATGTGTGAAATAAAAGCAACTGATTTTGATTTGCTCAATTTTTAAAACACAAGGACATGTATTCCTCAAATGCTGGAAAAAAGAGAGATTTTGCATAAATTATAGTATCAGCACTGGACAGTGATATCAGTGAGATTAATCATTTTTTTTATAAAGACAACCTAACACCAGATATTGATAAACTGAAGGAGGTGTGATTCACTAGGAATAAAAAGCTTAAAAAGTCATTAATTCTAACAGGGTGCTCAACTTTGCATGACTTAAACAACTGAAGAGCTTAGCATGACAAAATCAGTGAAAGGCTTCATAAATTCCTTTTTACCAGGCAGGTTAGATTTCTTTTTAGCTTTGTACTTGACTTTATTTTTTCTGTGCAACCCTTACAAACCTTTATTTATTCTATTTATTTTGTTTTGTTTTCTGTTTGTAATGAAATGTGCCGGTTTTGAAACGTGTCAGATAATATGTCTTTACATATACCGATGTTGATGAAGTGAATAAAATGTACTCGAGTCTCTTACCACAGCTCTGTTCATCAGCCCCGTTGTCACAGTCAGCTTTCCCGTCACAGCGCCAGCCTCCTGGTATACACCGGTTCAGTGGCCCGCCACATCTGAACTCCGACGGCTGACAGGTTTTTGCTTCTTAAAAAAAAAAAGAAAGAAAAGAAAAGAAAAAAGAGCAGTTATAGTTGTAGCTCAGTACATAATTCACAAATGGACAGAGATAAAAAAAGGCTGGTCTAGTCAATTATTTATGGATCTATGACTTGCAGTTCAGTAAATTTGATCATTTACTACTACACATAACGGTTAGCTGACATGGCTTTTATATTTTATCCTACACTATTATGTACTGCCATGCATTGGTGTTGATGATTATTATATTATAGATTTTTGTTATATAGCGCTTTCTTCCCCCAAGGACAGGTCATTATGTCAAACATTCAATTCAAGAGTAATAGGCTGAAGTCATGGTTGCAATCTGGCAGAATCACAAAATAGTTCTTCTTTTCAATAATTTCATTTATTTAATTTTACCACAAGTTGCCGGCAGCTCATCAGTTCCATCACCGCAATCGTCACTGCCATCGCACGTCCATCTGCTGGTGATGCACCTCCCATTTCCACATTGAAACTGCCTTGAGCTGCATTTGACATCTGCGGCTGTGAGTGTAGAAACACACACACACACACACACACACACACACACTTTGAGGTTAAACAGACACCATCATCGTTCACAGTCATGTCACAAACTCTGCATTGAGAACTATTCAATTTACACTTGCTGTGCACGATAGTGAAGTTATTATGACCCGTGTCAACACAAGAAAAGTGATCCTTGTGAAGTTAATATTAAACCGGTGACTACTACAGAAAAAATACAGAAACTGGCCATGAAGATAAGTTTGCTGCAAATGTAAATTTTGCTCTGTCTTTTAATCAAACACTAGATCAGCGCAAGAGAAAGATAAGTGGTCATGATATTTCAGTGTGGAAATTTGTTCATGGGAAGTCCCTCAAGTAACTGACATTTACTGGATCTCTCGCTCTCATACACTCATATTTATTTAGGTTACTTTGAGGGAAATTACATAGACTTTCCGAGAGCCTTTCCATTAACGCTAACCATAACTACTGACCCAAAAATCAGGTTTTTCTGCATTGCCGACACGGCTTTTGTACCAGATTAGACAATTCGTCAGCAGGTGTTTAGTCTGGCGTGTGTCCTGGAAAGTAGGCAAAATCACACACACAATGACATACACACACAACGTGAATGTATCATCATTTAATAACAAGTAAAAAATTTCCACTTGCCAGCAAAGACACACTGGCCATTACTTCTGCTTATTATCTTTTTATTATGCATTTATATTATGTGCCTTTATTCTTAATCCTGTCTGCAAATACTGTCAACTTCTCTTATAGGCCAAAGAAATTTGAATTGCTTATTTAACCATTTGACTCTCATCGGTTGCCTTTCCCACAGTGCTACTGTAAAACAAGAGGCGGCAAGAAGCCCAAAGGTCTCGACGTAAACCACACACACACACACACACATACATTAGTAGTATGGAACTGAGTCACAACCCTTTTCACACCCCTATTTGTAGTCTGAGTGGTAACAACTTCACTGCAAGGTATGAGGTTTAACAGTTTGAAGAGAAATGACCGCATATCATCCCTGGCTTCTTTTAGCGCTCCAGAGCCGTGCCCTGGGACCTCGTACCTTACTGACCCCGCCAGTCAAAGCAAAAAGGGCATCAACATCAGAGTGGGAGCCAGCTTAAGCGTATTCACACTCTGTGCATCCTGTGTGTAAGTTAGACATTGGCTCTGTGGGCCATGGAGCGCCTATCAGCTGTGACCCATCACGTGTGTGACATCCTTCACCACCTCTCCACTGCCAACATCCCCTGTGCCCTCAAGGCAGGCAGGAAGCTGGAGGCAAGTCAGACTATCCCTTTAAGACAATAGCATGGGAGGAGTTGAACAATCACACCACCAGTTGCTCATTGGTCCCAGAGTGACATTCTTCATAACAACATCACCACAGCGGCCCACAGACAGAGGCGGGGACTCGAAACACTAGGAGGTCTGTCAGTTTGGGCTGTGCAGATTAGTGCTGACAGATTAAAAAAAGTAACCCACACACAATGGCACACACCTCCGGCCAGTTACAATAGAGCAATAGGTTGATTTCAAAAGATCGGAAATTGAGAGCAGGATGCTTTCCCAATTCCTGCTGCCTAAACTGTGCAAAACAAAAACAGAAGTGGCCACTTTACTGAATCTCATCTTGCATCGCTGTTGGCCAGATTGGATCAATTCATGGTAGGACTGATTAAGAGAAAAAAATCACTATGTGATCTTCAAACTCCATAGTACAATGTTCACAAGGAAATTGCAAGCATACAGACACACACACACACACACACACACACACACACACACACAAGGTAGCCAGGCGAGGCCAGGCCTGCTGCCAGTCGGGGTTCCAGGAATAGAGTTTCCCCAACATCGTCCAGCTGTTCCTGTAGAGATGCGGTGACAAATTTATGAGGTGGGCTGACTGCTGCCAAAGACTTATAAAGTTTCTTAAGTGGTGAAAAGTGAGAAGGTTCCCCTGTTGCACACACTCTGAGACTTTACTCCCTTGAAAGTCATTCATTCATTCATTCATTCCACTCTGGAGACTAAAAGAACCAAAACTGGGTCGATCCTAGTGCTTCCTGACCTCCAAACTTCTGACCCCCTCTCTGAGGATGGAAACTCTAAACCCTACAGGCAAATGTTTTCATTTTCCACTGCTAATCTTCCCAACTGCTTCTACAACTGGGTCACGGGCCTTCCAGGAATATTGCTCAGTGGCATGGAGGGGGATGAATGAAGTTTCCTCCAATTCTTTACACTTGGCCTTTTCTGCAGACAAAAGTGCAGATTCAAGTCCTTGGCTGATGAAGAGTTGGTGCCTCAGGGTTGTCTCCTGCACATAATTATGGCCTTTAAACCTCACTATTCAGTGCATTTTTTTTTATTAAAATGTACCAGCAAAACAAGCTACAACCAAATAAGGCTCTCTGTAATCCCATTTAGGCCATTCAACTTATTGCTGTTCTGCACATTTCTGGTTTCACCTTAATGCACCAGAGGAACTAGTTTCATGTTGTTGACCCTCAGACTGTTCGGAGCTGCTACAGGTTTCTCTTTCATCTCCTGTGCTGTGCTGCTTGTGCAAGACATTGTGCTACTTTTGCTCGCCCTATAAATGTTGAATTAGACGGAAGACGACATCTGGCAGCTTAAAAAGGCCTGCATGTAGCTCAGACAGAACATGCATCAACTGAATTAGTTTTAACTGTTCAGAATCATCATCCAGATGCTATTAATATCCACTGTCTGCACCGAACAACTCGGAGACCATGTAAGGCCATTCAAAAGCTGTGGATGGGATGGGACAGAGGGAGAACATTCATTGCACTCTCTCTCTCTTTCTCTGTCTCTATCTCTCTGTCTCAAACGCAAAAACAAACACATGTAGACCCACAAACTAGATCACCCAGCTTCAATTCAAAAGTATGAAAAGGAAATTGTTTGACAGCTGAAACCAGCCAAATAAATTCCACATACTTTGAAGAGGTTGGGCTTGTCACCTTTTACAACGCCCCGTGACAACAATACTCCTTTGTGAGTGCCTGAAACTTTCTTCTTTAATTCCTGACTATTATGGCAAATGCACACAATGTGCACATATTTCATGCAAACACACATACACACCTTAGCAAAGAGGTGTGTTTATTTATTCAAATACGCAGAGTCAGGGCTTCTCTGCTTTATCCAGCAGTTAATTAATAACAAGGATGCATGCACTAGCTTTTGCTTTCTGCTGCAGATCTGGATTTGTACTGGTCCAGTAATCAGGCTGCAGTATATGGCCCAAATGCAGTTGGGCTCGTCTGTGCAGGCCGGAGGTCACTGGGTGCAGCATTAATGCGGTTGGTCTCCATAGGAATACAGCCAAATGTGGGTTGATTCCCATGTGCCAAGAACATGCCCTAACCATCTAAGATGAAGACTTAGTGCTTTATGTCTGGAACATTAATGCTAGTTTCCAAATCTGTGACAAAATGATCAAGTCGGCGTCTGCACTCTGATCAAAATGCTGCAGCTTTCCCCCTCAGCTTTCACTTCATTTTACTATGTTTCCACTGCAGTCATCACCTTCACTACCTGTTGAGTTCAGTCAAACTTGCAGCTCATGGAACAGTATTGTAATTAGGCATGGCTGTGGCTCATTTGGAAAGCATGTTTAACATAAAGAGAGATGTTAAACAGATAACAGAGAAAAAACACATGACCGCAGTTCTCGCTAGCGCACAGACAGGGGCGCCGTATATGGGGGAAAAGTTAGGACAATTCCAAGGGCCCTTGCTTGACAGGGGCCCCAAAAAATAGGTAAAAACTAATACAA
>OMLB01063483.1:0-10715 GCA_900302555.1 Myripristis jacobus | reverse complement strand
TTTGAATTAAAAAAAGACACTTTTTTCAGAATGTTGTTGTAGTCCTGGGGACAGACTGCTAAAGTTTGTTTTCCATGTTTACAGCAAAATAATTCTAATAAAAAAAAAATAAAAAAAAATACAGCCTCGAATATTGTGTTTGTCATAGCAACTTATCAAAAACAACCTGGAAGGCGCTGATAATTGGACAAGCTGTTTGGTGCCCTTTTAAAATAGAATGTGCACATTTGGGCAAAACACACCTGAAGGGTCGATTTGAATTTGGCTGAATAATTCTGCCTGTTCATTTAAGGGCACTTAGGGCTTTTTGGTTTGTCTTTTTACAGCTCAAGCACTGGGACCAGTGAGTTTTAGTTAACCTTTTTGAAAGTACTGGAATTAGCATGATCCTAAACATGACCTTTACAGCTTTTGAAGAACAGTGTTTATTTTTTTCAGTGTTGTGTACTGCTGTGTGATCCTGATGCTTCGTCTTCAGCCTGCCTTCTGCATCACTGCTTCTCCGTCAGCACAGGTATGATGTATGGCTGTACATGCACATCACATACACACATTGACCAACAAATGCAGACCCACACAAATTGAAAATACATGAAGCCACATTAACACACACAAGTATGTTGGCCTATTTGGCAGCTGTAGCTCATCTCCAGCCCTTGCAGCAGAGGGAGCATGGGTGTCTGTGTGTGTGTGTGTGTGTGTGCGTGCATGCAGCCCACTCACTCCAGAGGACAATTGGCTGAGTTGAGCTGTTTAGACGGTACTTGCTCTCATTTGTTGTGCAGGGAGTTGGTGGAACTCCCAGGAAGTGGGGTATTAAGCCCAAGCATAAACACCCAGCGCACAGAGCTGCAGCACATTATTCAGTTTTCCCCTCATTCATGCCTTACTCTGTCAAGCAACTAAAAGCTGGTTTTTATCACCACTGTCCTGGACACAAAGAGCAGGGGGGATAAATAAGGAGTAGGGTATCAGCAAAATAGGATAAACTTGTATCTGTTTGGGTTTCACTGTAATTTGTGGCTCAACGCTGTTGCTGTTATCTCCAGATGTTACTCAGAACTTGAATAAAGATGTGTATTTCTATTGTATGGGGAGGTTGTACAATACCGTATCCTTGTAAACATATACATTTACACGTGCGATACTAAACATAGTGTTTTCAGTACATTTCCAGAAGATCATAGTATACATAGTCTTAAAGGAAGTATACCAGTGATTTTGCACATTTGCATTAATATCTACAAAATATGTATACTTCCTGTTTCTGCAAATCTTTTCCCAAAGGAAGCAGTCATATTATAGAACTCCGATATAATTTTTCCTACCTTTTATCCAGCCGTTTGTGGGACAGCATGGCTCAGGAGGTAGATCTGGTAATTGGATGGTTCCTGGTTTGATCCCCAGCTCCTCCAGAGAGCATGTTGAAGTGTCCTTGAGCAAGACACTGAACCCCTTACTGCTCCTGATGGGCAGCTTGGCCCCTTGCATGGCAACCTCTGTGTGAATGTGTGTATGAGTGTGTGAATGTGTGTATGAGTGGGTGAATGTGTGGCAAACATTGTAAAGTGCTTTTTAAGGTTGGTAGACTAGAAAAGTGCTATAGAAATACAGTCCATTTACCATTCATTCCACTGCAATATAAAAATGAACTTTCAGAGACTTCAGACTTTCTTCACACCAGTATTACATCACTGTAATGAAGTTGTTCACATTAGTTTTCCCTCCTCCAGGAAATAGTCATCTGGGAAACGTTGGCTTTACACAGCCAATTATCATTTCTGGGGTTTATGAATGGCGACAACTTTAGTACCCCCACATGTTTTACAAAATTGTTTGTTGCAATGAAAAATCTGGGTAAACTGTAGTAAATGGGCAAAACATTTAAAATCTCTGGTATGGTCAGGTGGTTGAGGGGCACCATGCAGTTTCAGGAGAACATCTTGTTTCACTGGGACAAGCCAACAGCTGACAGCAAAGCATTTCTCTCAGACACACACACACACACATACAGACACACATACACACACACACAGTCATGTTTCCATCACTTTAGAGGACATTACATTGACTTACATTCATTTCCTGATTTTCCTCATTTTACCCTAACCTTAACCCTCACCACTAGCTGCCTAACCCTAACCCTAACCTTAAAATAACCCTTAAGTTAGCTTACCTTTAAACCAAGATTTCACCCTAAAATTAAAGATTTTCTCTAAGGGGACCTGCTTTTTGTCCCTATAAGGGGGACGAATACCCACAACATGACTGTGTAAGGAGATTTACATCCCCACAACATTAGTAATACCTGGTAGACACACAGACACATACACACACACACATACACTCTCTCACACACACACACACACACTCTCTCTCTCACAAATATACCTCTTGAACATATTGGGCCCTATCTTGCGCCACCCGCTACCCATTGCCACCACCCGCTACCCTTGAATTGCGCATTTAGCAGGTTCCGCTATCCCTAAACGGTATCTTGCGCCCACGCTACCTGCTATCCATTTTGCTGACTCCATTATTTGTGCCTGGAGGTGTGCCCGTGGGCGTGTTTGATGCGCTTTCCCTACAATTGCTATCTTGCACACACACTTTAGGGAAAACAGATAGCGCTATCCGCTTTGGGCTGTTACAAGAGCGCGCCCAGACACCTTCAATGCACATCCACTTGGACACATGTGGACACATGCGGCTCCACCTCCCGAATAAAAAGCCACCTTGCATTAGCCTCAGTTGAACCCCTGAGAAAATGGCTGAGATAGTACTAAATCACGACCTTCCTCTCTCCATCACGGGTTTAGGTTTGCGGATTTAGGATAGCGCATCCTGCTCTTAAAGGCAATGGCACTTGACACACTGATTGGTTTAACTGGCGTAACGCTCAAACCACTCCTATGCATAATGTAACGGGTAGCGCAAGTGTTTTAGGGATAACGGCAGGTGCGCAAGATAGCAACTTTTGCGGGGGAACGCCTCTTATGCAATGCTAAATCCCCAAATAACAGGTTTAGGGACTCTGGCGCAAGATAGGGCCCATTGTCTCCATGGCATTTTACCGTTACTGTTACAGTAATTCATATTTTATAGCCTGAATAGTAAACAGATCATAATAAACATCAGCTCACCCTGGAGGAAGGGAAGAAGGAAGAGGGAGAGAGAGAGAGAGAGATAAAATGAGAGAGATTGAGTAAAGCTAAACAGTTAACAGTTTAGTCCTAAACAGTTTATGCCATGTCAGTGTTACATACTGCCGAAAAAGCCTTACGGGCCACCATGTCATTAGAATGTTTACTACTACTTAAAACATCTTATAATTTCTTAAGGTACAGTGATTGCAAGCATTAAAGTCTTTATCAGTGGTTACATTTTGTCTTTAGAAATATCTTGCACATAAAAAAATGTATTTGTTGGTATTCTTTATTAGAATAGGGGTTCCCGAACCCTGTTAACACCAAATATTAGAATAGATCACAACTTGGTTTTTAGATTTCTTTCGCAGTTGAGTATGCCCCCTGTGTACTTTTTAAACATTTTAAGGAACTTTCCCTCAGTGAAAGGCTCTCTGCTCTTTGCAGGCAGCTCTTGTCAGAAGCTGGCCGGTAGGCATAGCTGATTCTGTTGGGCTTAACGTCAGTTTTCTGCTTTGCATTTGGCACACCTTGAACTTTCTTATTTTCTCTGCCTGAGCCACCTGCCCGCTCAGAGAATCATACTTATTTTGTGCAGGATGTACTTCTTGAACATCTGCTAGTTCCTGGCAAATTAGACAACCTGCCTTTCCCTTGCATTGAACAAAAAGGTTATCATTCCATTGCTGGTTGTTATAATTACACTTGGCCTTCAACATTTTGTCTGAAAAATCACAGGAATTCACTTGTTCCTGAACTTTTAATCAAGGTAGAAGTAACTAATTACATTTATTTATGTTACTGTAATAGAGTAGCTTTTTGCATAGTTTTCTGAAAATTTTTAAAATATAGTAATTTAACTTTTACTCAAGTACATTTTGGTTAAGTATTGTATTTAGCTACATTTTAAGTATGTGTGTTTTATGTTTCTGGTTTGTTTGGAATAATTAACAAAAACTGGCAGCTAGCATGTGCAGTAAAAAGCAAAGTAAAGTGCGCCACCTACTGAAACTTTGACTGACAAGTGATCTCTGGGAAATGCACTACAGAAACACGACAGCAATAAGCACTTAACTCAAAGATGAAGTATGAAAACTGAGGATTACTGCCTCAAGGAAGAGTGCGGTGCTAGAACGATTAAAAATGTGTGCTGTCTTTCTAGAGGGAACTCTGCTCAGTCATTTAGGCTTAGTCTGGCTCTTTTCTGTTTCATGTTGAACTTAGGAGGAAAATTAATCTTCATCTTAACAGACAATAAAAAAGGTACAGAAATGTTTTAATAATACAGACACTCTACCTATACCTGTCACCCAGAGGAAAAAAATGTTTTGGCTGCACCTGTTTACAGATATCTCCAAAATGCCATTTTGTCAAGAGCTGACAAGTCTTTGAGAGGCTTTGTTTTTAGATGGACTAAAATACATTTTGGTAGAACCATGCGAGTTTATTAGTTTATTGAAGTTAAATAATGGAATCAACACAGCTGGGCGTACAAGGTTTGATGTTGTGACTGAGATACAGTAGCATTAGTTGTCATCTAAATTTAGGGGTTAACTCAATGAAATTTATGCCATGTGCATGTGTGTGTGTAGGCAGTTGGATCTTTCCACACCATTTCATTATGACGTGTTTCTTCAGGCTCCACATCTTTTTTCTCTGCTCTGCTCTCCTCTGCTTTCACTTCCTTCTCCTGTCTCAGCTTCCTTCGCCTCTTTTCGGTTCTTTACCATTCATTTTTCTCAAAGAAAAAAGCTATAAGGTACAATGTTGTTTTTCTTATTTGAACATTGTGCCATTTAAGGTTTGGAGGCACTTTTGTTTTACTTCATGTTTGTTATGGTGACTTGTTGTAACTTTGTGGAACAACAAGTGTCCTGTCTCTTTTTCTCTCTCTCTTTCTTTTTCTTTAACACTCCATTCTCTTTCTGTCCCTCTCTCACTCACTCACACACACACATACACACACACACACGTGCGCACACACACACACACACACACACACGCACACACACTTTCCATATGTGGTGTGGTTAGATAAATCACTTGGTTAGATAACTCTGACAGAAAAGAGGAGAGAGACAAAATCTAAGTCTAAGATACTGTAGGGAGTGAGGCAGAAACACAATGGGGGAGAGGCTTTATGTTTCATTATGTGGTAGTTGGAATTGAGTCTGGTTTTCACTTTCTCTGGAAAATTCTGCCAGTTAGGCTTAGATAATTATAGACTTTTACAAAGTAGTTCATTCATTTCAGGGATTTTCTAGAGCCATGTTTCAATATTTTGAAACCTTGAGACCAGAGTAATTTATTACGCAAAAATGTAAGATGTTAACAGTTCTTAACGTGCAGTTGTGCGACTGAAAAGTACTATAAATAAACAAAGAAAAAAAATGCATGGGGTGACTTTTAACAGCTCAGTAACATTCAAAAATGTAAATAGACCATTTTTACAGAGAAATAAAATATAAAATGGACATAAAAGAATGTCACAGTACCAGAGTAGACAATGCATATAAATTAAGTAACCATACATTGTGGATATTTGTGGGCTGGGTATCCATTGTATCGATACTACCCTGAAATTGTAGATAAATGGTACAAGTGGTACAAACGGTACAGTTGTTTCATCATTACTAAGCCAAGGAAACCACAAAGAAAGAAACCAAACTTTCACTTTTCACTATTGGATTGAAATAGAAAGGACTCCATGTTCAGTTTGATTGATCAGAAAATGTTTATTATGGGGTGAGATATAATACTGCAGAAACTTTTTTTGATATATGTCCATGTCCTACTGGCCCTTTGCTTTTGGGCAATCATTGTCCACACCCACATTTCAACTCTCCAACACTAACTACTCCCTATATAACCTCTCTCTTGCTTGAAAAATAGCAGGAACTACAATTTTCAGGAATCACAGCAATTTCACTAGAGCCAGTGGTCAAATGAAAGTGCATTTACCGCAAATTGATCTCAAGTTTTTCACAGACGCTGCAGCAAAATCAAGCCGCTTCAGGTGCAAAAATGATAAGAGGAGAGGCACTGAGAATAGTCAGGAAGATATGTGGGAGCGAAACAGAGGGAAAGTCTTTTCATCAGAGGACGATATGATTTGGTTCCTTTCATTTACTCTTTTTCATGCGAATCTCTTTTTATTCTGTTGTCCGTAGTTTGCCTCACTCATGTCAGACATATTTTGTGACCCTGGGACCAAGCCAATGTCAGCTGCCAATCACAATACAAAATGCCAACATAAAAACAAATTCACTTTGTTATGGAGCACCCATGATTTGCTAAATGGCATTTTGCCCAAGGATAATGTTTTCTTTCCTCCTTAATTTTTATCTTTTATTTGGGGGGTTGTTGCTCTTTGCTGCTAAGAGAGAATTGAAGGAAACAAATGGCTGATAAATATGAAAAGAAGACATGAGATGTAAAGTATTATTTTCTCTCAGATGTGTTGAACTGAAAATTTAAAGAAAATGGCCTCCCCTCATCTTCTTCTTCTCTTTCTCTCTTTTTTCCCCACTCCCCCTCTCATCTCCCTCCTCTCCTCTCCTCTTGCCCTTTCTCAGACAGCTCTTTGGGTTATAAAAACCACCATGATGTATGATGCTGTCTGACCAAAACACTAAAGAGTCCCACAGCGAATTGAACAACACAGTACACTCTCTCACTTACACACACACTCACATGCACATACACACACACACACACTCCCACAGCGATTTTGAAATAGTGTCCACATCGACAGTTTTTCTGTTTGTTCGATCTACTTTTCTCTTCTGCTGAAGTCCCAAGTGGGTAGGTTGGCATTTTACTCTGGACAGCACACACACATACAAGCATGCCGCTTGTGCATAAGCTATACACACATACACAGACACACACAGGAAACATGCTACGTGGTTGTTTAGTAATTAAGAACATTTGTTGTCTCTGTTGTCTCTGTGGTCTCTTGATAGAAGCACTTTTAACTTTTCATCTGAACTCCTTTTAAAAAACGTTACAGCCAGCCCACTTTAGAATAAAGGTGGAACTACAGTAGAAACAAAATTTGCGCTACTGTCGAACAACAGTCAAACACACCTCTGCAAGCAAATGTCTGTACACTCCCCACAACTTGTTTGTTTAAAGACACCAATTACCAGATGGGGTAGCGTTCAAATCACAGTGTTAAATATGAGGTAGGACACAAGAAGACTAGAAATAAATATCCCTGATGTAGTGAATCTCAAAATTTGTCATGCAGCTTTCTCCATGCTCTCATGCATCTCTTTACTGCTCAGTTTGTTTGAGATTTATTTCCAGGAGTTGGCTATCAGCTCTGTCTTGATTGTCCCTGCTTGCACAGTCATTTCAGTGCGTGTCCTCTCACAACTTCAGCAAGTCTAGCCTCAGTCTAATTCATACTCGAAGTACAATGTAGACAAAGAAAACACAGGCAAGAAGGGCAAGGGTTTTGTTTTTAGTACTGTAATGGCTAAATAGTCTTCAACTCCATGGACAGCATCCGCATCTGAATCTTATTTCCATTACTTTAGCGAGACTTGGTAGAAAAGTTGACGTCTTCCTGGTAGAAGTCAGGGTGTCTGCAGATTCTCAAGAATTCTTAACTCATTGGCCGCCAACCATTTTCAGAACAGAAAGCCCCATACTGCCAGCGTTTTAGAGCATTTTAAGTGATCTTTCAAGAACCACAGAATAGTTTGTTCTATGATTATGTAAACAGGGCTGGGCTGCGGTGAAACGCGACTACATTGCCGTGAGCTATGACGAAGCCGGGGTTGGTTGTAATTTTTTTTTTTTTTTTTTTTTTTTTTTTTTTTTTTAGGTGGCGCCTGGAACGCAACTTTAGTCTCACGTTTGCTACCGTCTTACTACTAGAATTACTGCGACACATACTCTGTTCTAGCGTAAGCTGCCTAAACTTGTCCGATTTGTGACGTTGCAACATTTTTCTCTCTATCCTCTCTGCCTTCTCTCTATCATCTCTATCCTTTCTGATGCAGATACAAGCTAAAACTATTCACACAAACTTCGCCAGCCCTCTCCTAGCCCGCCCCATTGAAAAGTCTAATTGATGTTGCATGCCGTCTTTGGCAGTCAACATTTGGATTTGAATTGACGTCTGTAGACGTCAATGGCAGCCAATGAGTTAAAATGTGTTATGTTCAAGTTTACAAATATTATGCCTTAAGAGTCATTAAATAGTCATAGTAATACAATTGATCTTGATTTCAACATTGCATTTTTTTCTAATTTCATCTATTCATCCATTTCTTTTCTTTTTTAAGTCTTTAAGTCTTCTGCACCAGAGTCAACATTTTTTTTTTTATGGTGTAAGACTCTAAATCTACATGAGGTAATTCTGCCTGTGTACTGACTTGCTACACTTAACCGGTAGGAGAAATGGCTAGTGTAGAGTAACCCAGCTTGCACCACTTCACAGTTATCTATTGGCCACTAATTATGACTGGTCACACAATTACAACATCACACTTTTGCCATATCATGTGGCATTTGCACAAATAACTTCAAGCGTTTGTGTAGTTTTATTGCTTTATACTTTTACCATTTTGTTCAAGTGTAAACCAAGCATTTTACAAGCTTGAATGACTGTAATCTAAAGTTTACCTGACAAAGCAATGCCAGTCAGAGGTCACCCAGCTGTCATGTATGTAATGTGCACTGCAGTGGTAATTTTTTGTTAGAAAAATTATTTCAGTTGAAAATAAGTTGGATTTCAGAATTCAATGGATCCAGTCCTGTTTAAGAGTGAAATGTCCACATGAAAACATCCAAGTTTTAAATGCCAGGTGAAATAACAGATTGTGAAAGGAATAATCATGTAAAAACCCTGATGATTTTCCGAGTTGAGAAAATGCATCTCTCCTGGAAATGCAGGTAGTCCTCCATGTTGCCTGTGAGAAGACTATTTCTAAAACTTTCCTAAAATGACAACAGTGCTGGTAGTAAGGTAGTATAAACAAAGTATTAAATATAGCCATTAGTAACCGAACTAAGCCAAGATTACAAAGTAATATTTTAAATGAACCAACAGTTGTCCTATCTGATGTCAAGGCACTCATCATATTTGTTTTCCTGTAGCATTCTCTGCATAGGTTATATTGTTATGCACTTGGCTTGACTCATAGTAGAATGCACAGTGGAATGGCTGATGTATTTATAGTCCATATTAGAATGAGGAATGTATGTGGGTGTAAGTATATTTGCAGTTAAATGCCTTGTCCTGTGTTTATCCTGAGCACAAAAAGACAAATTACCAGCAGCTTTAGTTGATGTGGCAATAAATGAGGGAATTCATACCAAATCTTAAAAGCTAGTGGACCTTTCATGATTGTCGACAGCAGAGTGTGTAGGGTGTTGATTTACTCTGGAAGAGGTGTTTTGGAGCAAATGAATGTCAATGCCTTGGATTTACGAGCCTGCATTATGCAAGATAAAGAAAAAAAGGGAATGATCCCATGGTTTGCTATAATTAAGTTCAGGAATTCAGAGATTGTTTTCATGAACTAGCACTCCATTATATTAAATGTTCCTTTACTTTTACGGAAACTTCCTTAAATTTTGAGATAAGAAGAGTCTAAAATTTCTAGTTGTTTTGTTTGACAGAAACGAAACCTAACTAACTTAAAGAATCCTACCTTACCTTGCTTCATGCTATCTTATCTTAGGTTAGGAAATCCTGAATATTAAATCCAGTATCAGTTATCAGTGTTTTTGCTACTTTTTTGCTTACTTAGCAACCCATGCTGCTTTTGTAGAGCTCAGCGCACTGCAACTTAAGAAACAACATGCAAATAGACAAACCACCAGCAAATTAAGAAACCATCTTCATCAATGACAAAGACATGTCTGTGCAGTGCTTTCCAGTTCAATTGGGTGACAAAGTATGGGCCAGGCAACATTTGGTGCTGGTCACTTGTCGACAAGTTTTAAAGACAAGAAAGATGAGAACAGTAAAACCTTTATGAGTATGTTGTGGGGGTGAAAAGACTCTTTTCCTTGTACTTTATGACACAACAGCATAAACCATAAAACATGCAGGCGTCCTCTTTCCTTAGAGTGCATTTCAGGGTTTTTGATCAAATTTCTGAAGGTCAGTCCAAATCCACTTTCCTTCTCCTTGCACTTCCTGGCTTTGGCCCTGGGTCAGCCCTCAGGTTAGAGGAGGAGTGTGAGGTTGGATGATAAAACCCAATCAAATGGCCCAGAGTTGAACAGAGATGGGCCTTGGGGGACCGTAAAGACCAAATGACAAAGAAATAGAGGAGAAAAAATGAAGAATCCTCCTCTAAGGTGTTCATCACTTCCTCTTTTTGGTCATTGTTTTTTTCACATATTCTCTCACACACACATGCACATGCTTCCCCTAGGTGTTCTTCCCAGTCTTTATCCAATAGAACTGAAGAGAGATGTGAACAATCTCACACTGATATATTCGATCTTTCTATCTTTCAGTGGCACTTGTTGAGGGATTGCTGTTCGGGGTGTTGTGACTTTGGGTCCCCAGTTCTGCAGCTGCCTTTGGAATGTGCGTGCATG
>OMLB01063481.1:4151-39758 GCA_900302555.1 Myripristis jacobus | reverse complement strand
TCTGAAATGAAAATTCTTTACGGTAAGCCTGTAAAGTCTCTAGCTCCCTTTAGTGGTCTTCAGACCTTTTCTTGTCACTGTATCCAGGTTCATGAAATTATAGATGAGGTTTTACAAGGTTTTACAGAGTTTGTGGACATGTCACTTTCATCCTTTTTTGTCTGCTTTTCTATGTTCCTGATCACAGTCATGCACACACATTCTCCTGTGTGTATCTACTATGTAGGCAAAATCTTCGCCTTAGGCTCCAAACCTACACCTTCTAGTATTTCACTCAGTTGGCCTCACATCACAAAGACATGGCAAGGCAACACAGCCCATAACCTTTAATGCCAGTTTTTCTCTCGTCATAGAAACAGCCTCACAAATGTAAAATCCTGTAAGATGGATTTGCTCATTTCTGATGGCAGATTACTTTGTTTCTGTTTTATGTAATCATGATCACAACCACGATTCCATTTTCAGAATAAATAATTTTGAAAGCTATTGTGTTATTGAACATTCAGTTTGTTACTAAGGCAACAACCTGTAAACATGCAGTCGTTTTTAAGGAGACCATTACTTTCACAACCTGATGTTAACAATATGCCAGACTTTGACCAACTTTTGGATATCATTTAGTTGGAAGTCACTGGGTGATCTCCGATTTAAAAGAGAAACTAAATTGCATTTGGAACAACTGCCCAGGCACAGAAACACCACATACACATACACACACTGTATACTGGTCACATTTGGGGGCAAGCTGTAGCATCTGTTTTTATTCGACAGTGAGAGGCTTAAATCTCTGGAGGAGCAGAGGTGGGGGTGTCGGGTACACATCTATGATTAATGGTGGTGAGGACATAGTGGCATGTTTATGCAATAGTTTGGTGGGAACACACACATACACACACACACACACAGAGCTACACACCTTGCCAAAGTGGAATAGCGAATACAATGTTTGCCAGGCGAGTTCACAATATGAGAACTACAGTCCAGCAGGCACCGCAGGGTGAGGCCAGAGATTCCAAAACAAAATGGCTTCCAAACAGGAAATGCTTCAACTTGAAGTATGTAAATTGGGATCTTCTTTTTTCTTTGGTACTGAATAAATATGGATGAATGATATAAAATCTTATCTCCTTTTACATTTTCAGCATTCATAGCTAATAGTCATAACTTGCAATGGTCAAGCAGGACACATGGTTTTTGTGAAACTGAAACCTGTCTCTAATAGAAGAGCCTTTTTAACCAATAAGAGGTCCTGCTGCTCACTTCAGCCATGCGGTTTTGTTATCCCGGGGTCCCCCTTCTATCATCAAATGCTTCCTGTTTTGGATCTTCAGCTTCAGCACAGTCAGCTATGGCAGCTTTGACAAGCAGCCAGTGTTTATCGTGGAGGTGGGAGCTAGCTGGGCGTTAAACACAAACATCTTGTCTCCAACAAACAGTTTCTGGGAAACAGGTTGTAAACTGATGAGTTGTGTGAGTCCATGTCAAACAGTAATGTGGAGCTGTTGTGCTCTTTTATCTTTAGTCTGTGCTATACTAACTTGTTCTTGTTGTGAATTATGATCTGAGATAGCAAATAAAGAATACAGTGCAATTTATTGTCCCAAGGGAAATTGAATTTGCAAGGCCAGCACAGAGACTGGTTCAAATATGTAATCAGTCCAGTCTTTCTAGTAATACAAACTCTCATACGGTGTGCTCAGCAAGTCGGCAGTACGTAAAATATCATCCATGTATTTAAACAACTTTTAACAGGCCAGTCAGCGTACCCTCATGGTCAGTGTAAATTGGTACATCTGTGATATTAAATATTCTGGTATGTATTGTCTCTTCATGGGTATAATCTCCTGTCTCTTTACCACATTTTTGTCAGGACCCCACTAGTGGGGGAGTCACCAACTCATTTACTGGCCTTTTTCTGAATTAACATAGTGGCGCCCCTAGTGGTGACAGTGCCTGCAAACTGTACATAAGTTTCATGGTGTTCTTAAAAATATCAATGTGCCTTAATTTACAAAAACAGGACCGATAAGCTACACAGACAAAAAAAACATACTTAATGACCGTCATCTATTCCGTCTCTGCCTAATTGGCTGGCATTAATGGAGGCCTGGAAATGCTTGTCGCGTTCGAATCCTGCGGATTCTGTCGCTCTCCACAGTGACATTTTAGTGACATTAAGTGACATTTAGAAAATATTTATATTTAGTTACCAAGAGCTAACAGCATCCACCTTCCTTAAATTCATTTCTTAATGTCACCTTAACTTTTCTTTACCCACTAGCATTGTAAGAATAACAAAAATATGTTAGAAATGTTTTGAAATATGTTTTGGAAGGTTAAAATGCCTTTTGTTGCTGATGTTTTTCCATTTATCTCCCATCTCAAAACAACAGATGGCACAGTGATCAGGTGTATACTCACAGAAATTCGTTTTCACAGATTCATAGGCTTGCTGTTACTGTTTTTGGTTTTTAATATCTTTGGTGATTTGGTGAATAGTAGTGAATATGATTGAAAAACAAGCAAAAAGCATGTGGGCGAAAAAATACATCTACTGAGCTATAAACAAAAGACACATAGGGCCCTATCTTGCGTCAGAGTCCCTAAACCCGTTATTTGGGGATTTAGCATTGCGTAAGAGGCGTTCCCCCGCAAAAGTTGCTATCTTGCACACCTGCTGTTATCCCTAAAACACTTGCGCTACCCGTTACATTATGCATAGGCGTGGTTTGGGCGTTACGCCAGTTAAACCAATCAGTCTGCCAGGTGCCACTGCCTTTAAGAGCAGGATGCGCTATCCTAAATCCGCAAACCGAAACCCGCAATGGAGAGAGGAAGGTCGCGATTTAGTACTATCTCTGGCATTTTCTCAGGGGTTCAACTGAGGCTAAAGCAAGGTGGCTTTTTATAGGCGAGTTAATTGGGGAGGTGGAGCCGCATGTGCACGTCCACATGTGTCCAAGTGGATGCGCATTGAAGCCGCCTGGCCGCGCTCTTGTAAAAGCCCAAATGGGATAGTGGGTGGTTCTGAGGACCCGCTACCCGCTTTCCCTAACATGTGTGGTCAAGATAGCAATTGTAGGGAAAGCACATGAACACGCCCACGGGCACACCTCCAGGCGCAAGTAAAGGAGTCGGCATAATGGATAGCGGGTAGTGAGGCCACAAGATACTGTTTAGGGATAGTGGAAGCTGCTAAATGCGTAACTCACAGGTAGTGGGTAGTGGCAACGGGTAGCGCAGTGTGAAAGATAGAGTCTTAGATAGATTAATGTTATAATGTACATAATTTTGTCAGTCAAATACTGGATTGTCCTCGTGACAACTACACATTTCTAGGGAGCGGGTCTGGCAAAAACAGTCCTGGTGGTTCTAGTTTTTCCATCACCATGGGATTAGCAAGTTGTACCTCTTCAAATATCGCAGTGTGTATCGTATTCATAATTTACATGCACATGACATGCAAAAGCCATGCAAAATGTGTGGTAATCAGTAGCGTGTTTGTGAACCTCACTGTGCACTAAGCCACTGAGGTCAGTTCAGCTGGTCTGCAGGTCAGTACCAATTTGAACTTGAACTTGAATATGAATATGAATCTTGCAAACAATAAAGATGTTGAAACTGGAAATAGATTTCCTTTTTTTTTATCACCCAAGTTAACTAGAAAGCTAGGTGACAAAATGTTTCGCAAAGGCCAGCCATAATTCCAGTGTAGTCACTGCTGGATTAAAGACTGTTTCAATACCATAATCTATGCCATGATCATAACTAGCATTATTGTTTGGAAAAGACCTATTTGATTATTACTATCTGTTGTTGTCTTCTCAGCTGTGGCTGACTGAGGCAGATGTGATATATGTTCCTTTTTTAAACAATACAAATGCAGTCAGAGGTTAGGGCATTCTACAACATGCACTCACCCACTGACTTCAAGGGATAAAATGGGATCCCTCCCTGTTTTAGCTTGATAAAATGTCTGAACAAAGTGGAATATGGCAGGAAAAGCAGGGCTGACCACCCATCTACAGCAGGGATTGATAACTATATACCATGGAGGAGCCAAGAGTATACAGGGTTTCTTTTTCTGACCAAAAATACCACCAGGTAATTTCACTAATTATTTCCCCTTCTCTGATTGGAGGTGAGCTAATCAGTAAAGCTACTTGTTGTAGTCTTTGGCTAGAAACCTGCATACTCTGGATACCCTGTCTCTGGTGAAATACTGGAACATAATGCAACACAAAAGTGGTGCAGTTACACAGGATAGCCTTTCGTTATTCCTCAACACCTGCATTAGCTTTACAACTTACTGGATACACTTAGAAAGTTTGGTTTGAGTGAATAAAATGAAGGTGAAAAAAGGCAAACATACTCACCCTGCCCAGAATCCACTTAAAGCTACATATTTGTAAATTGTTGGTAAACTAAGTTTGTAAGTCCAACAACAATAAATGATGAGGAAACTTTGTGTGGCTCATGAATGTAAGCTGAATCTTACAAGTACTTGGAAGAGTTGTGTGTAACCAAATGCAGACACTCAGAGATAAAGCCCTCTGCGTCCCGAGTTGAGTTGGAGAATACCTCCGATTAAACCTGAAAACGGTTGAAACGGTTTCTTTTTTATGGTTTGTGTGTCACCTTTGGTCTGACACACAACTGATGTATCTGTGCTAGCAGACACACCATCTCTACTGAGGGCTGTCCTCAAAGTCTCTTAGTGTAGTAGCAGCTGCATCAGACTCCCAGAATGTTTTTTGCACTGTAAAACAAGCCCTGTTTAACAATGGGGATACATTAACTGTGAGTGCCTGACTGACAGTGTTTTGTCTTCTGACAGGTCCTCAATGCCCAAAAAGCCGGATACAGGGCAGCCATTGTTCACAATGTGGACTCTGATGACTTAATCAGCATGGGATCCAATGATTGTAAGTGACCTCCTGTTGCCCCATGTCCACCAACACAAGCATTTAGCATGGCACACAGTTGCACATCAATGTGTCGTTGATGACAGCAGATAGAGCTTTTTCTGTCTGTGCCCCAGGTCTGGAAGGAAGAAAAGCTAGCTAAATTAGTGGCTTAACACACTTACCCTAGCAGTGAATTCACATTGCCCCTGCTGTAGCCTAGGTTTGATAGCTAGGGTGTTCATAAAAGTCTGTTTTCTTTGATTCCTCTCTCACCTTCTTTGTCAGGGCCCCCTCCTCACTTGAGGGCTTTTGGGAGAGTCATAAATTATCTGAAAGGCCTCTTGTCCTGGTTAATGTGTTGCCATTAGAACACATCTCTCAATCTGTTGCTTTATACATTTGTTTTTGCCAGTTGTCAGAGAGATTTCTCATGCCACCTTGCTTGTCTCAGTCTAAAGCTAATTTGTTCACAAAGCTGGGCATAAGTGACATCAAAAATTATGTAGACCTTAACCCTCTGGGAGTGCTAAATGTTTGTGGTTGGTCAAATTTGCAGCTGTTTAGTGGCCCCCTTTTTTGAATAACTCATCTCAGAATCCAAAGCAAATTCCAAGATATTTAAACAGTTGCTCTTCACTGTGCAACAAACAAATCCTATTTTTGTGTTTATCTGACAGCAGATTTATTTTTTTTTACTTCCAGCCTGAAACATGTTTCCTGATTTGCTCAAGAGAGCTGGCAATCGATATATGGTCGCATAATGTATTAATAGCTTTTTCCTTGGTTCTCCCTTTTTAGTGGATGTTATGAAGCAGATAGACATTCCATCTGTGTTTGTGAGCGAGGAGACTGCCAACTCGCTGAAAGAAGACTACACATATGACAAGGGGTAAGTCAAGACCCAAATCTTATTTTCCTGCCAATCAGTATGGAGCTTAAATGGAGCCCATGGCAGCAGAGGCACTAAGAGGCAGTTCCCCCTCAGACTGCTTTCTTAACACTGCCATCCATACAATGTTGTTGAAAGGTGGCTACTTGTATACAGCAGATTCAGTCAAGATTTTCTGACCAGTCCTCTCTCCTCTCTGGCTCTTAGATGGCTTTGATATTATATTGTTCCTTGTTAATACCTACAAATTGCACAATAAATACCTTAAGGCAGGCATTTGGTCTTAAGATGTGTTGTCACTTCCTTAGCAGTCCGCTGCTGAGGTGATAATGTGGTAATGAAATGTCTGGGTCTGTCAAAAATAGCCCAGAGCACACAGTCACAGCATGAAAGCCCCATTTCTCCACTTTGATATCAGCTGGTGGTTATGCTGCTTGTCAGACAGATGCCATCCAAGTACATTAGGGTCATTCCCAAGTCATTTGCACAGGAATGAATACCAAATGTGCTGTGTGCAGTGTAGATCAAATTAGCTGTCATAAATTTGAGCTGTAAAGCAGGTCTTGCTGTAAAACAGTGTTGTAAATCAGTATTACAGACCCCATAACTCATTGGTTAACAGTGTGAAATTTCGTTTGGCAGATGGAGCGGCCTTTTTTTTTTTTGCATCTGTCACTTTCAACTTGTTAAACACGAGTAACTCTTCATATTGGTGGCCTGTGATGATATGTTATTAAAGCTGTAATTCCTTCATCAGGTCACTGTCATTCAGCATGTGTCCAGTATCTGCCAACATTGTTCTGCTTTCCCTCACCTGACAACAGCTCTGCTTGTTTTTCCAGGGGTCATGTGGTGCTCATGCCAGACTTCAGCCTGCCGTTGGAATACTACTTGATCCCCTTCCTCATTATCGTGGGAATCTGCCTCATCCTCATTGTTGTTTTCATGGTAGGTACATTTACACCAGCCTCGTTGTAGCTCAGTGATGCACTTCCAGAAGAGATAGAGGCAGTGATGCTTCAACTCCTTGCACTATCCTAAGGGAAGTGTTAAAGCAAAATTAAATTTTGGTTGCATTTGGGCTGTATAGTTACCTGGGCTTGATATGAATCCATATGGCAGTGGAATATCCTCATAAGCTGCTCTGCGCTCCACTTGGCTGCTAATCTACAACATCTGTATTTCGGTATTCACCTAGCAAAACAGCTCCCAAAATAACACTTAAAGCATATAAACCAGTGCTAACAAAACAGATTATGCCAACATAAAAAAAAGCAAGTCCCAAAACCCATTTTTTCAGTGTAATTACAATTATTTGTGATGGTTCTATTTTGGTATTGTGCCAATGTTTCCTGAAGACACAACCTGCCAGAACTACTGTCCAATCCAAGCAGGGAAATAACAAGGAACGCATCATTTAATTTTTGCAAGAAATGGGTAACGTGACTTTTTTTATATTGATATAATCCACTTTGTTGGTGTTCGTTTATGTGCTGAAAGTGTTATTTTTGGAGCTGTCTTGCCGCACTATTGAAGTGAATGGAGAACTAGACCTACTGTAGTCTGGTTTAGCAGCCCAGGGGAGCATGGGGCGACTAATGAGGATATTTCATCACCATGTGGACTCATGTCTAGGTAATATAAAACCTAACACTCCACCAAGTTTCAGTTTTGCTTTAATCATTTTTTGGCATGTAGAGACATCACTTTCCCATCTAATATAGTACAAACCATTGAGTAAATTTTACAGATGACTTCAGACCTGCTTCCCAAGATCCAGAGTGGAAAAACCATACAGAGGAACAGCAGGTAACGGGGTCTCTTTTTCATTTGTGCATAGATCACCAAGTTTGTCCAGGATCGACACAGGGCTCGCAGGAGCCGCCTGCGTAAAGACCAGCTGAAGAAACTTCCCATCCACAAGTACAAGAAAGGTATGGAAACATCTTAAGCATCAGTAAATATGCCATTGCTGTTGATTCTGAACAGATAGCAACTCACTGCAATCTTTGTTTGAATTCATGTTTTAAGCAGGAATAAAGTTACTGCAATTAAATGAAACTGACAGGTTGTATGGACTGTTCTCCAGGTTCTTTGTTCTAGTTGCATTGCCACATGATGTGTGTCAGTGGGATAACAGTGGGAAGTTTGCTAGGCTTTATTTCTCTGTTTTACACTCTTGCTTTATCAAGATTGTGAAGCTTGCCTGAAACTGCATTGAAAATCACCTCTAGCAATCTTGTCCTGACCCTAAACTCGGACCTTTGGGTGGGTAGACATTCTGAAACCTGGCCTAAGTCCACTGCCATGCTGCTGTTTGTCACATGACTTTCATCCAGGCGAGGGATGTCATGAATACATCGAGACACATCAGTCCCCCCTGGAGCTCTGCACCTAAGAGCTAATCGGATTAATATGGACTTGATTTTTCCACCCAGCCCTCCCTGGCAGATTAGAGCTCCTCTCTGTTGAGACTGGACACATGGCTGACGGTGTGGAATGTAGTCTTGTTCATGCCCCTGATATGACATGCTTGAAAGTGCATTCTAGTTTTCCTGAAACTTGCTGAGCAGATGTACACTCCACTTGTTTATAAGGACAGAGGGAGGAGTAGGGAGGAGGAGAGGAACATTGGTAAGGTAAATAGTTTTTTGTGTTTGCGATGTGAAGGGTTTGCGTGCTACACTGCTGTCCAGCATTAAAAATTTGACTTGGAATTTCTGGAGCCTTTCTCATATTTGTTTTTCTCTCCTTTTTTGGTACAAAGGTCAGAATAGCTACAGCAGTGTTTTGCAATGCAAATCCTTTTTGCCATGGTCAAGTTTTATCTTTGTACTAGTGCTTTTTTTTGTGCACTGAAAGGCATTGGGGGTTAGTTAGAGCCAGTTTTCCCTCTGGCAGTCATATTTTATTGAGGTCCCTGCTGGCTGGACTGGAAAGCCCCTGAGTAAAATCAGCTGTGCAGGGAACACCGGGGAGCTTTATAGGGAATGGGTGGCGCATACTAAGTAGCCCCCTCGCAAAGCCGCTAATTGGGGGGTTTACAAGCCAAGCTCCTCCTCCCTGCCTGGCAGTAACAGATGCACGTGCAACAGTGCAGACAGGCGAGTGCAGCAAAACACCAATGAAAGCAGTGTGTGTCGCTTAGATAGTTTTTTTGTCAAGTCAGACTATGTGGTTTGTGCACACAAGTGTGTATCTGCAAGTCTGACTCACGGTTTCCACTAGATGCTGGTACAGTCAATCTTGACTGCTGCGGGGAGTTCAGATGTCCAGGAAACGGCCTTTGGGAGGACGTCTACACTCCTATTAGCTGAGTCAGAGGGTTTGGCGACACGAGCGGGGACACCAAATCTCTACCTAATCACCTTTTAAGCCCTGCACTCTGGAGCAATGCTAGCTTGGCACACAACAAAGTGCTCTGTTTTTGATCTTTGGCGGCCTTAAGAAGAGGCCCTGCAAGCAGCGGGACAGCCCTTGTAATGTCTCATGGGGTTTATTGATAGGTTGTTTGTATTCCAGGTAAGAGAAGGCCTTTAAATAGCAGGCATAGAATCTGTTTGGAATTTTTATCAAGGACCAAAACAATTACATCACTGATGTACTGGTTGGCAAGAGGAATAGTCACACGTTCAACTAAATTTATTCACATGTTAAACTAAATTTAAATAATGCATAAAGTTTATATCATCACTATGTGCTGCCCTCAGTTCCTGACAAAGAAAGCTTTACTTGAAAGCCTTCATGGCAAACTCATATTCCATATCCAGTGGACAAAGTTGGGTTCATAACACTATCAACACTCAAAGGTTCCATTTTTAAAGCTCAAACTCATGATGCTGTATAATCAGTTTCTGGTATCTGGTCATATGCTCAGTACTTCTCGAACACACATATATTCGCTCAAATCTTGCTGCAAAGACGACTTCCGCAAAATCCCCTCATGCACACTGGACAAGCCGCTTGGTCAAATGAGCATACAACTGGATACCGTAAACTATGAACTTTTTAAGCAGAACATCTGATAGCATTTTGCTGTTGTAAAATGTTAAAATTGTGGATCCATTTTTCTCCAATTTGATCAGAGATGGTTAGTGTTTTTTGGATTAAAGTTAACCATGAGGGGTTGCTAATAAAACTTGCTTTGTCAAGGACTGAAGGCAGCACATAGTGAGTACTTGCTAAAAAATTATAGATTATGAGTGGTGTATCTCTTTAAGGTGCCAGGATTGTAGTTGTCAAATACATCTGTTTTGACATGTTAATACATTCAGATTTGTAGATTACCTGACTATAACTGACATTCTACAAAACTGGTCAAATTCCCCATCCCTCTTGTGTCAAATCCTGACATACATGGAGTGCATCAGCCTCCTCTGGTGATTCCTCACTGTCTCAGCTCAGCTTGGCCACGAGTCAAAAAGTGAAGAAGCTGGCACGGTGTTCCTGGATGGAATGGCATCCCACTTACTGATGGCAGACACCGCCATCACCACAGCCTCATCATACATACATGCACGTATGTCTAAAAGGGCAACAACAAACAAGAATCTTCCAGCTGCTGTGAAGTCACTCAGTAGACCGCCACCAGTGGCCATTGTTTACAGTTTATAGTCTTTTATTCATTTCACACGCCGCCTCGCTGTGAAACATCAGGTATTTTTAGCTGTCTGTAGCACCACTGTGTGTGACAGCTCAGTGCCACACACAGCCAAGTCCCTCTGACGCTCAACTCTTGCAGCTGCCACTGCTGCTTCTTCCCTGACTTCACCGCTCCATTTCCCATCCTGAACTTTATCAGGCAGTGTGACCAAACTGTGGGTTCAGCGCAGTACAGTGTGGGAAGGATGCCTAATGGTGCCCTTGGCCTCAGCTAAAATGGATAATGCTGAGCTTGGACTTTAGGAGCTTTGGACAGATCCAGCCGTAGTGAACAGGAACACTGTGGCACTGTTAGTGTTGCTTTTAAGTACTAGGGACCAGTTGACTCAGTTGTGATCCATGATTTCTGATTCTGTACTGTACGGGCGGTGTTATATTAGCTATCAGAGGAGGATGTGCAAGCGGTGTCCTTTAACTCTGGACTAAAGGCAGTAAATGTCACCAGGACGCAGCCAATTACAGTTTTTAAGACAACAAGATCTCTAAATGATGGCTGTTTTAGAGGCTGGTAGAGAAGACAGACATACCATGCACCAAATGGTGGTGGTTGGTGTTCATTTCTCACCCTAAAACAAAACAAATTGCCTGCTTATGCTGAGTTAATATTTCCATTAATGCATTTGTCAGGTTTCTCAGTGTCCTCTCCCCCGCTTGGCCTCGCCACATCAGCCACAGTGTGAGAAAAATTCCTGGCAATCTGGCAAACAATATGTTCTTATGTATCTCACTCCAACGGCGTGAATCAGAGACTTAAAGAGGTTATAATTCCAACAAACGTGTGATATGGGTCTTTTCTGAGTGGGTGAAGACACTCAGGGAAGACGTTAGGTAGCTTATTAGCTGTGGCCTTGACTGCTGCTGCATTGGCAGGATGCCATTCTGCTGATGTGCGTATCTGCCCACCGCCTGTCTTCCCTGGCTCCACAGCTCAGACTTGCAAGATTAGTCATCTATCAAATTGTTTATGCAAAAACACTTCCTCTGACAGGCTTTCATGTAGCTCTTGTTTTTTTCCACATTGTTTTTGCCACTCTTGCATGTGCCTTTTCCTAATTTATTTCTGACTTTTTTTTAATTTACCCTTTTGGCTTTCATTTACTGTCCGTACATCACCTTGTAGCCTTGTGTTGAAAGGTGTTTTACAAATATATACAAAGTTTATTGCTACTGCTGTTTATCACCATTTGCAGCCAGTTAAGAATTTGGCCAGAGACAGAGGTGGTAGGCATTGGATGATGTCACGCTCACATGTATGGCGATGCAAGTCTGCAGAAAGAAATACATACAAAGGGAGTCTCTATGGATGGTGCACAATGGCTGTTGATGAAAAGCACAATGCCCATGTAATTGGCACACAACACCAGTCTGAGCAGCATGGAACATAAGATCTGTGTCAATGCACAGGATTATGTAATAGCAGCTGCCACAGCTGTCAGTGTACAGTGCCACGCTGCTATTATGTTGACTTATGCACTGACTTTATTGCAAGGCTTTGCGTCATCTCCAGTTAGGCTCTGAGCTTGACTTGCGACAGCACTTATTGGCCCTCCAGTGTTACGTGTGGGAGGAGACTTTACAGCAGACGGCCGAGTAGCAGACGTGCAAAACTCAATGTGCACCAACACACACTGAGTGGCAGCGAGGCAGGAAGAGAGACAAACGAACCGGCTGAGGAAACAAGGGGATTGTTTTTCCCCGTCTAAAGCCTTCAAGCCGAGCTTGTGGCCCCTTGGCTGGGCTCTCCCGCTGACCCCTGACCTCTAGTCTAGCTCCTCCCTGGGTATGATGACTCACTCCACCCCTCCCCTCAGCTCTCCGCTCAGTCCAAGCCATAGGCGGGGTGCTTGGTGCACACACACAGAGCAGCTGCAGTGTCTCGGACGTCGTGTGTGAGACACACTGATGGTGGTACAGAGGAGCTCTCTCTTCCTCTTAGTCACAGTACACTGGCCTCAGCACCAGTTGCCACTGTCTGGTTGGCTCAAGCTGTACAGAAGCTTTTTTTTTTTTTCTAAACTGGGTTTCTCCCTTTCTCTCTCATACACACACTCACTCCTCAGCTGAAGTTCAGTGGGACAGTTTGGTTCCTCTGAGAGCCTGGAATGTTGGCAGGCTGACTGACTAATGCAAAATGGAGGGGAGAAGACTGCACTGATTTGTTCTAAGCTGTGCTACTGGCCCCGAAACTCACACAGAAGGGATTCCCAACATTGAAGCAGTTTGCAAACTAGCAAAACATTTCACTGGCTGTTGATGACTGGCAAAGCAAGAATCCTTCCATTACCCAACTGTATAGACGAGGGAACCTGAAACATGTCGGGCAGTCTGCATATTACAAACCCCAGTAGTGGGATGACATCAACTCCCAAGAACAGACCACAGCCATCATTTTTCCTTTTTGACACACAGTGCTCAGTAGTTTAAAAAAGAGAGAGAGAGAAGCCTGACGTGTCCCGCCAGGTGTCATTGTCAAACGCCTGGAAGCCTGTTTTCATTCTTAGACCCTCCAGACTCATGAAACTGAATCCTCGGCTCACATGCGTGGTTCATAATATTGTCATTACTAAGCTGACCCCCATTAGAAGATTCCAGAAATGTGGCCTGAGTAATGTCCTCAGCAGGCTCTTTGATCAGCAGGAGTGGTATAATCTGTTCCCTGAGGAGAGAAACTCTGCTGTAGAATGCTGCATTGCTGCATCGTTTGAGGGAGTCTTCCAACTATCACGCCCTCAAAAACCAGTTTTTGCTTTTGAAATACACTGTAGAGGTGCCAGTGTTCTGTCTTTCATATCTTTGAAGGTGCTATCCTGGAATTACAGTGCAAATAAAAATTTTGCACTAAGCTAGCAGGGTCACAGTCACTTTACTTGTCAAGTGCAGTGAAAGTACAGGTATTTGTCTTGATGCCGTTGGAGCAGAAGGACATGGACTGACACACTGAAGGATCTTGCACACAGAGCAAAACGACAACGCAAGACGTACGACAGAGATGATACACATCACGCCACACAGTATCTTTCATCATCTATCTCCCATGAGCAGTCTCTCTGAGTTCAGCAGGGCACTGAACTTTTCTCTCAGCTGTACTCAGAATAGCCCAGTCATTGCCACAGTTCAGCATTTCCTGAGTGTATACTGGATCCGTGCCTGCATAAACGTTTCCTTTCTCTCACCCCCGTGTCCAGCACTGTATTAAAAGCCTGGGACAGAGAAAGAGAGAAGACACTTGAGGAAGGATGTAAGGATGGAAAGAATAGCGATAGGGATGGTAGGTAGAAAGAGGACTGAAAGCAAGAGAGGAGGAGGGAAAGGCCGAGTTGAAAACATCGCCTCAAGTTGAAGTTGCTGACGCCAAGGGGGGAAAAGGAAAACGGGGGAGGAGGGGGGCTTTTGTCGATGCGACTCCCCATCCTTATACGGTCACATGCAGCCCTGGCACTGACACACAGAGCCCAGTCAGGGAAAACATGTTCATTTAGAGCTTACATAAACACAGCGGCCCAGAGCGCTGCGCCGCCTCCTCCCCGCCCTCCTCCCTCCAGCCGGGGCAGGGGAGGGGAAAGGAAAGGGAGAAGAACGCTGTGGAATTTGAAAGGGAGTGCATTGAGAAATTCCTGGGCTTTTAGAGCACCAAG
The DNA here is from genome assembly GCA_900302555.1 of Myripristis jacobus. Classification (NCBI taxonomy): domain Eukaryota; kingdom Metazoa; phylum Chordata; class Actinopteri; order Holocentriformes; family Holocentridae; genus Myripristis; species Myripristis jacobus. The sequence continues at coordinate 25,665 of OMLB01063481.1, read as the reverse complement.
TAACTTTCCACCTCCTGTAACGTCAGGGCTCAAAAAGGAAATGCAGCGCTAGCTGCTTGGCAGCCATTCTACCTGCTCACTGTGGATTGGATGGGCGGGATGGGGTGGGAGAAAGGGCATTTGGGGAAGAGTGACGCAAATAATGTAATGACATGAGACGTGTGAACGGTTCGGGGTTCCTAATTCCTTGGCATGCCGTCAACAATCTCCTTCATGGTAGCATAAAACACCCAGTTCTTCAAGTTCCAGTTTGCTTACTGTAAATCAGCATTGATGTTACCACACACAAGTGGTTTTATACCCTAAAACTGTGATGTTTGTCTTCTTGTTCCTCCTGTAGAGTGTGTTCTGTATTGCACAGTAAAACACATTGTGACCAACCTGATCTGTTAAAAGCACTTAATGGATAAATGTGACCTGTGCTGTTGACCTAGGCGACACCTATGACGTCTGCGCCATCTGCTTGGATGAGTATGAAGAAGGAGACAAACTCCGAGTGCTGCCATGCTCTCATGGTGAGTCTACCACTTAGCACGGTGCTGACGGCTCATAAATCAGCTGTCCTGAAATCAACTGCTGTCTGCTGCATAACTTTTATGTTTGTTTTATTTATGTTCATGGACACACATGCTGCATAAAAATAAGTTAATGCAGTCATTTCCAATCCTACAGTAATACAATGTTTCTACTATATTACAGAAAAAGAACGGTCCTAAAATGGCTCTTTAAAAGACTGTGTGGTTCCATGAAGAACCATCAGCTACTAAATAACCCCTTTTTTTAGGAACTGTTTTTATGGCTCTTTGCAGAACCTGTGAACCATTTAAAGATGGTCTCTTCAAAGAACCATGGCATGAAAGGTTCTGTGTGGAACAATAGAGGGTTCTCCTATGGCATCACGCTGAAGAACCACTCTAGGTTTCACTTGACACTTTTATTTTTCTGTGTACCACCCAAATCACTGGAGATACTTAGATTCACCTGGGATCCTAGATAGAAAGCAGTTCCTGATTAGATGGTGCAAGTACGAACTGGCCCCAGTTCTTTGATACCAAGTTGTTTAGGTTTTGCAGCATTTCTAAGTAAGCAGTTCACTGCCTTACTGAGACACTCTGTTGTTTCTTTTTTTCGTGTCACCCATCTGTATTAGGCTGTTTGGTTTATAGAATTTAAAGGGGCTGTTTCCTCAGTCAGATTTCACCTTTTCTACAAAGTTCTCCATGTAGCAGAAAACAAATAACCAGTAGATAAACCTATTTATGTACCTTTGCTCTGAAAGTTACAACCACAGCTTGGGTGGTCATCATGTGCACTGAGAGGAGCTGTAACCTTTTTCTTTGATTCTGCCTTTCTTGTATTCAGCCTACCACAGTAAGTGTGTGGACCCCTGGCTGACCAAAACTAAGAAGACATGTCCGGTGTGCAAGCAGAAGGTGGTTCCATCGCAGGGTGACTCAGACTCCGATTCGGAGGAGGGTGAGAGCGGCCCGGAGGAGAACGAAGAGGTATCTGAAAGCACCCCGCTCCTGCGCTCTCTGGCCTCCACCAGCGCCCACTCCTTCGGCACCATGTCGGGAGCATCACGCTCCGAGCAAGAGCAGGAGTCCTCCGAGTACGAGGACGACGAGCTGGACAGCAGCGACAGCGAGGAAGAGGTGACTGTGGAGACGGTGGTGGTCCAGCTGCAGCAGCCCTGCTCTGAAGGCCAAGACCGGGACCACGACCACAACCTGCCCTGCGCTTGACTGAGCAACGTGACGGCTGGACTGCCTGCTCTCTGGGCTCCACCTCCCCCAACCTCATCCACTAAGGCTCACGGCATCAGAGACTCACGCTGGGGGCTCCAATAAAACACATCTAATTGTTCAAGTCTGTCTGTCACTGCTTCACATATATTTTAATGTATCCTCCCCAAAAGTGAAAAGTGTCAAATCTGCATTCAGCAGATTTGACAGTGTTGACAGTGCGATGTACAGTAGACTGTTATACTGTACTGGTTAGTCACTCTAAGGCTGATGTACAGTGTCCTCCAGACACTGTAGGAGAGCCCCCAAGTTTCTGCACACAAGGTAGTGCTTGACTCAAGCCTGAGGGAAAGCGTTTGTGTATATAAAATGTATAGATCACCACAAGTTACATCAATACCTTTGATTATCTTGTAGCCTACATATGTCTCACGTCGGGGAGGTTTCATTATTGTATATACATGATCATGCTGCATAGACAGATCTCAATAAAAGCGCTATGCAGCATATTTTTTTGTAAAATCAAACTGAAATTTTCCATGAGTTAGAAGCATTTCAAAGTACCAGACTATGGTTTTGCCAATTTATTTCTAGGCTGATATCTTAGAGCCTAGGGGCGTGTTTTGTGCCACGACTGACCTGTTACATTGATCCACACTGAAAGAAGCAAAAGCCAAAGGCTGTGTTCTGTGGTTCTGCTGGTTGAAAGGGATGAGACGCTTCTTTTCAGTAGTAACTGTGTCCACTGTGCTGTGACACACTTCCAACAAAACTTCATTTGGCTGCTCCAGACCTTTCATCTTGACATGAGCCGTTATTGGTTGACAGGCCTTGCGATATGCATTTGGCTGACTGGATCTCATTTTAATACGGTTAAGTAGTAAATACTTTACATGTGATTTCTTTTTCTAACATAGCTTGAACTGTTTTTTGTTGACAAATCCCGTTGCCTTTCTTTTGCAGTTGATGTATTTTGTCTTGTAAATGTTTTATGCTCACCTATGTCTGTACTCAGTATAATTTCACTTCAATAAAAGGAAACAACACAAGTTTATCTTCTGGTTTTGCCCTTGCAAGAGGACACTCTTCATTTTCAGTGCTTTGCTCAGTTTTATGACACTGAAAACGTGCAACATAGTGGAGTGAGTCATATCAGTTTACAGAGCACACCTGAACTTACCTTTGTGCAGACTAGCATGTAGTTCCTGATGACATAATGGACATTACATCATTTCTACCTTGACATTTGTGCTCAGTCTCAGCAAGTTCAAATAGAGGCAGCATTTAGTTGGTCTTGTAGAGGTGCTGGTCCAATAACAGGATAATCTGATACAAACCGCATTTCAGAGCAGCTCATTAGCATGTGGAAAATATGGCACCTATATACACCTACGTACTAGTGAAATGTATCAAACACCGCAGTGTCTTACTACAATGGGTTTTAATGCAAATTTCAACTTTAACTAGTGGCTGCTCCTGTCCTGATCTGTGTCATTTTGACATGGGAAGGAACCTCATACTTAAGACCATAAAAAAATGACCTGGTTTGTGATACCTAGTTTATCTCCAAGTGCCTCACAGAACCAGATTTGTGTTTTCTTGATTTGTCCATTGATAACTCCTGCATATAAAGGATTGCAAATGTCCATTTCTGTGATTGTTACTTGAACACGTCACAACATGGAAAATTGAACGACCAAGGTAACTTTTTGCGTCCAGATTCTGAGTTTGGCATGGTCTCGACAACAGTATCCAGGAAAATGTTTCCCCCAGCTTTGCTGCCCCTGCCATCATCCTCAATTCAAATGAACTCATACTACATATTTTTAAACATCAACTAAGGGCAATATAGGTGAGCAATTAGTCTACTTCCATGGCTCTGAACAGGTCCTACCTGTGCTGTGAAAACCAAGCTGGAATTGCATGAGCAGTGAAACAGGAACAATAACTCTGGATATGACGAAATCTCTAGTCCTGATGTAAATATGTCTGGTGCAGAGCTGCTTGGTATTTTCTAGCATGTCGTTTTTATTGATATGTAATCTAAACTCAAGTCATGGCCTTTAAAAACCAACTGTTTGCCACTGTATGGCAGTGTTTGGTGAACACTGAACCTGGATGAGGGGAGGGGAAAAAAGCAGTAGGACACACACACTATCTGGTTGGAATAAATTTATTTGATCTGTCTGTAAACAAGGTGATAAATCAATTTATGGCATTTCTTGGTTTTATGCATATGAAATCAGATGCGTTAAAGAGACTGTATCCCAGATGTAAGAAAAAACTGGTGGGGTAAAGAAATGAAAAGAAATCAGCAAACAGGATTTTTATGAGTACACATATCCCACAAGGCCTGAACAGTGGAGCTGATGCTAAGAACTAAGGAAAAAAAAGTGCCAATGAAATTACTTTAGTGGACAGCGGGTAAATCCATCTGACAACAGCAACAGATCTCTCTACATTATGGCACAGGATACACAGGTTCTGTAGTTAAAGTTTCAACAAAACAACCAAAAGTGTCCTTATTCCAACCAATCCCATCTCCCGTTAAATTGAGTGTCATTTCTACTTGTTCTTTTTGAAGGTCTTGGACATTACAGTTAGTACCGAGCATGGACAGACCGTTTGATACCACAACTCAGTTGATGACTAGAGAGTACAAGGCAATTTATTCCACAGTTTTGTATTTGTCACACAGCATGAGTTTGTACAAATGCAGTAATTCATTTCATTTTTCCTTTGCAATAAAAGAAAATAACTGAGACTTCAAATTTCCTTCATAGACAACCTTCGCCCCTCCCCCTTCCCCTTAGTGTTGTTTCAGTTGTAGTTTTCTGGTTAGTGTGTAGCCTTCAGCACAACAAACAAGTTAGCAGTCATCCTTCATAATGATTTAGAGCAATTGTATAAACACCCGAGCTGTGTCTAAAATTGGTCCTATGAAAAAAAAATTCAAACTGGACACACTCCAGATGGTTATATGCTGGGATATCTACTGTCCAAAAATGGCAGCCTTTCAAAGAAAAAAAAAAAAAAAAAGAAACCAAAAAATAAAAATATATTACAGGAGCTGGCAAACAATAGTGTTAGGTGCCTGAGCCGTTGTTACGATGGAATGTCCATGGGTTTCATGTAGCCGGGGAGGTCGTGGTGAGGGCGTGCTGGGAGGAGAGGCTGCCTGCATCTGGGCGACGCCGGCTCTTGTCATCAATAACCGAGCTGATCCGAGCACACACACCCCACCCCACTGAATTTATTCACTATAGAAAACTGAGTGTGAAGGGAGAGAGGGGAGTTAGAAGAGGACATAGTGGGACTTTAGTGGTTGATTAATGATGAGACAGTCTCCTGTGCACTTATGGAGTGTGAGCAAACAGGATGGGAAGCAGGGAGGGGGGAGGAACTGACAATTTTGGCAGGAGTAAATGGGGCAGGGGGTTGGGTGGGGTACAGTAGGCTCTAAGATAGGCATGCAGTCTCCCCTCCCAGTCATAATGAAAAAGGAAGACATGATGAGCTTGGTTACTGCTCAAGTGCTCCAAAGGCATTGGCTGCTCGGGGTTGAGGTGAGGGGTGAGGGGTGGGGCTGAACTACCGGGCACCGTCACAGAAACAAACAAACAAGAAAAAAAAAATCTACTTCAGATTGTTTAAGAATTCTTTCACTTTGAAATGTTAGCATTTTTCGCTGAGCGTTTGGCCAGAATGTTGCTGGTCTCCGTTAAAGTACAGATTTGACATGATGTCCTGTTACAACAACATGCTCATCTTAGCTATGGTGCAAAGACAGTGCTAGAATTTGGGGAGGGGGGTAAGAGTACACAGCGTGAATACGTCAAAATTACTAGGAACCAAAAAGGGGAGGAGGGATGGCGGGGAAAGGAAAAGGGAAGAGGACACAAAAAGGGGGAACAAAAAGAATGGGGAGGGGGGTGGGGGCAGAAAAAGAAAAAATATACAATAAACAAAAACATAAGCAACTACCAACTAGAGGTGGAAGTAGTGTGAAACGCAACAGGGTGGTAAGGGTGAGCTGCTAGGTGGCTGGGCTGCTTTAGTATCCAGACTTCCTCAGGTAGTCAGCCATTTGAAACGCTCTCTTGTTGAGCTGCCCTCCATGGACACCTTCCTTCCCCATGACTAAAACCAATGCTGGAGTACACAAAGGAAAAAACAAAACAAAACAAATGAACAGACATGGTGGTGGCGGGCTGAAAAAAAACAAAGAACAACTTTTCCCCCCGCTAAACGTGGGGCTACATTGCTGACGACAGGGCCTGTTGGGAAACCCGCTCCGTCTGATAGTAACGCTCCCAGGACTTTGCTCAATGGGACTGCTCGAAAAGAGAGTAAAGGGGGAAAGGGTGGGGGGGTCTTGACAGCAATCATGTTTTTTGTTTTTATGAGTTTTGTATTTTTTTGTGTTTTTATTTTTAGTTTGTTTTTTTCTCTCCCTCAACTACACCACATAGGTTAAGTGAAGACTAAACTAGAACCCTGAATCCCTCAAGTATTTTGCCATCGAGTATGCCTTCTTATTCAATCCGCCTCCATGGACCCCTTCTTTGCCCATTACAAAGACCAAGACTGAAAGAAAAGAGACAGAAAAGGGACATTTAGAAAAGGGTGTGAAGTTAGGAGAATACAGGTGAAAAGGAAAAGCACATTGAGCCACAACCAGCAAGTGCGGACAGGACAGGTACAAGGGAGAAGGACACGAGACAAAGCAGAGCTCTGGCCTACAGGCTCCATGAGGCATCAGCACTCACTCTCTCATCTTTGCTGCTGGCCCTCAACACCAAGACATCTCACTTCACATCAGGTCATTCAGAAAGACTCGCTGAGTGCAGTGGCAGAACAAGCAAAAAGCATACAAAGGTCGGAGTGGCCATGTTTCTGATAGGGCTGTCACTTTTTGTTTAAAATTTGAAGATTTTCTTGGACTTGGAGCATTAAATATTCAAACTCAAAATGAGAGCACAGGATTTATGTGTGGCAGAGCACCGACGACCATTTCAAGAGGCGTACCTTCAATGCCCACAGGTGTTGGTCTTAAAGTGTCACACTGAAGTTAGCCAATGTGTTCAATTTGTAAACATCCAAGTAGGCAATACAATACTAACAGAATATTTTACCTACGACAAGTACCGTATCATGATACAGGCAATTCTCCAATATGCAATATATTGTAAGATAATCAGCTATGATACACCATGATATCTGTAACTAAAGAAGGCAAAAAGCAGCCTTGAGAAAGCAAAATAATTTTTCCATAAGCTGGAATCAATCATGATTGTCAGTGTTATAATATGCACAACAACTGCAACATGAATGTGACAGAACAGTTCCAGTTACAACACCTGAAGGCAGGAACAAATATGCCTCATATGAACTCGAACGTACGAATGAAGTTAAAATCTCAAATATCAATACTTGGCACAAGTGTATCAATATTGTCTCACAAGGGGAATATTGTGATATACTGCACGATCAGTTTACTGTTCCACCCTCGACTTGCTAAACAAGCCACACAGACCAGCTAATTACATCACCAAAGCACACAGTACCCATGTGTGGAAGCATTTTGGACTCTATGGATGATAAAATAATGGCTGACTTTGGAAAAAACAAGTCCTTTAAACTATTGTGGTAACAAACCTGAATCACCACCTGTTAGTTATCCAGTCGAATAGCTATTAGCCTGACTCCCTCACCTGAGTGCCTGTTTTCCCCCCACTCAGCCACAGGATGGGGACAGACAGAGTGTGTCTTAGGGGGGTTGAAAAAGTGACAGCTCTAGTTTGTGATGAGGATTTCACTAAACTGTTGAGGTATTGTGTGTGCCTCAGAACTGCAGTTTGTCTGCTCTGCTGCTGAGGCCTTGTTACTGGCATGCTGACACCAGTTCAATGTCGCATTTGCCAAATTCCACTAAGGGTAAATGCAAAGTGTGCCACTTCTTGAACTAATTAAGCAAGAGGCTGCCATTCTGACTAACATGTCAAGACCAGGCTGCTCTGAACTAAGTTGAGGCCATACTAACCCCCTGATTTCATGCTGGACACTAATTGGGGCCAAATCCAATCAAAATAAAGATTTTACCACAGCCAGACCTAATTGGGCTGAGACCACTGTTTTAGAAGATCAGGTTTAGTTAATTAACACTGCCCCAAACTCTCAGTGGGTCTCAGAGCAGCCCAATTATTAGGTGTTTGGCTGAAAATATAACTTGGTGCTTTAAGTGGCTGAAACAACTCATGTAGGGAGTCCACTGTGACAGAACATTCATCCCTTCAGTAAACACAGTATCTCCACTCAATAGAAGGTGAACTTTAGTTTACTGGCCACAGTGGCTGGGAAATCCTAAAATCATTCAGTCACATTCTTTACTAGTCAGATTTTTAGAACAGAATCCTTTCAAACCAGGATTACATTGGTAAATAATGTAAAAACTACAGAAGTATTAACCAGAGTATAGCTGGTGTTTCTCATCACGCCTTCACTACCACAATAACCAAACTCAACTGCAAGTGTTTAGTCTTTTTCTCATTCATGTGTAAACAATCAGTGTTTCCTCTGTATTCATTTAGCAGAGCACAGCACTGTGAGAGAAAATGTGAGAATAAAATTTTTTGTTTTCTTATCTAAAACTAAAGTGTAGTACAGGTGGTTTAGAAGTAATAATTTTGAAGTCTTGACAATTTGAAACAACCTAGCCCCAAACAATGACAGATATTGTACACAAAATAGAATTGTCACTAAAAGCAACACAGCTGCATAAAAATTACAGAGGAAACCCTGAATATGCAGCGTGCCAGCAGCAAAGGACAGGAAAGTGAATGCTTCTACTCACTACTGACCATCACTAATGCAGTCCACATGCAGATACAGCAGCATGCTTGTTTTACCTCTCCTCAATACATGAAAAAAATCTATAAGTGCCACCATATGAGTATCAATACCCATCTTTGCAGGAACAGAGTCCCAGTATGTGAGCAAGGGGACAGTTTCATACTTTGAAGAGTTTGGTGACAGGGAAGGAAGGTGTGTTAACCAGGAAGGAGGAAGATGCATGCGGTTCAGCAAGTATTAAGGAAATTCAGGCCAGAAGAGTGAGCCCAGGATGTGGAGAGTGCAAACCATCTGTGACAGTCTCACCTGTACGCATCAGTAGCGTCTGGGAAAGTGGAGGATGGCAGCATGTCGGGGCCCATATAGGCAACATGAAAGCTGGCAAAACTCTCAGGCGAGTCCCTCCAAGGGACTTTTGATGTCAGTTGGCCATTTTGCTATAGCACTTTTGTATGGATAATTTGGCATTTCATTTAATCTCTTAGTTAGCACTGCTAATGTCAGTGTACTCAAGTCTTGAGAAAGAGAGGAACAATTCCAATTGTGTCATATTATCCTAGTATTAACAGCTGTCTTGCATGGTTACTCAAAACTGCAAGGGTTCATTGTGAAAATATGCCACCATAACCACATTCATAACATTAAAACCCACTGGGCAGCAGATTTGTAAGACCGATACCACAGAGGGATACATCTAAAACATCAAATAAGTTCACTTAGGATGAGGATATGTGCATTTGCAACATTTGTGGTTCAGTATGGATGCTAACCTAACAAAATGTACAGCATCCAAATTAAAAGGGAAAGTAACACACAGCTACAGCTGATCAAAACAATTACTGGTAAAGCAGAGATTAAGGAAACATGACAAGGAATTTTCCTTTACCCAGACCCACTGAACTGATCTGAACTTGCCCTGCAGCTAAATCAACCACACTGAGGAGCATTCGTGTTTATTAATTATGTTTAACTGTGCACTTGTTCCCCTTCATAATACATTAATATTCAATAACATTATCCTAAGATTCACCTACACATCTGCAAAGTCTCATATATTGAGGAAAGGTGCATTCCATCTACTCACACATGCACAGACTACATACAACTTGAAAATAGCTAATCTAATGCACTACATTAAAAGTAGGCTATGGTGTCACTGTAGCACTACTAAAACTCTAGCAGTTAACAATAATGTTGAACATGGTGCTCACCTTTACCGGCTCTGCCTACAGAAACATTGTATGTTGGCTCTCCTCCTTGACTCTTTGTCCGGATGTCCATTGTCCAGTCACCGTCAATTTGGAGGCTGTCTCTGATGACGGAGCACTTCTTATTGCCTAAGGTCAGCCCAGTGGTGAAGAATCCCTCCCGGTCCTTTCCTATTAACACGTCGATTTCTTCACTCTAGGAGGCAGCACATTGAGAAGTCAGGCATATGTGTATGTCTCCTGGTAAGGTCTTACCTTGAAGTAAATTGCATGACTGTCAGGGCAGGGGGATCCCTCTCTGTTCATGGGATTCTTCTATTATATATGCCCTAAACAAGGTGTTTTTAACTGTTCTCACTGAGGCTACAAATTGGTGAATTTAATTTTAATTTACTGTTTCATAATGTGCCTATTGTGAGGCACTTTAAGAGATGTAAAACACAGGTATGCACAAAACCTCTGCCTCTCTTCATTTACTCATTTCTTTTCCAGACATTTAATACAGTAGTCTAGGGTCACAAGAAAATCTTTAGCCTGCTTTGGCTCTGATCCTTGAGTTGTTTTTTACCTGACACACTCATTTTGAATATCTCACATTTTAAGCATGAACTAGAGCTGCCAACATTAAGCTGCTCTAGACAAGCACACCAGCTTATATCAGCAATATGTTCAATGTAGTTTTCACATACACAGACTTGATAAAGGGTAATGTGAGCCTAGATCAAACATTATCGGGCATGTAATCAGAAACATGTAACAGCAGAAGGAAATATAGGAAGAGTAATCTGCAGAACAGACATAAATTTGAATTATCTGCAAAAAGTTAAATCCTTGAAAAATGTAGAAATCTCATTCATTAAATATGTAGTAAATCTCACACATGAAAACTACACAAAGTAGATGGGGCAGTTTCACTTAAACTCTGACTATGTGGGATATTTTATAGTCAAGTGAAGCCTGTGACTGCTTCTGCGACTGGCCAAGATGATGAGCAGAAGGATGATTACGGTTAGGAAAAACAGAACTGTACTTTAACTGAGCCATCTTGGGAAAAATAAGCTTGGACCAGACAAAAGAAGTGCATTGTCTTTTTAAGAAGACAGGGCTGACTCCACTATACCATTACAAACACAGGGCCTGAACCCCTTCAGAGGCCTATTTCAGCTGACAATAGCATCTTATGCTGACAAAATGTTTTACATTGGCACTGCTGTCAAGCTGCCTCACACCTCTGGCCAATGCGAACTTTTGCACAATGTAAGTGCTGCAGCTTCACCAAACTGAGGATAAAAATCACGTCTTTACCGCTACTTAATGTCGACATTAAATGGGTTTATTCTGTGTGCCAGTGTGCAGGGTGGAGAACAAAAGGCGTCGCCCCTGAACTACAGAACTGCACAGTCATACACCAAACCCTTCCGGATAGGAAGAAAAAAAAGGAAAATCAAAGGATTTCTGCTAGCTCACATAACATTAGCTTGGCTGTGTTAGCTGGATGTCGGGTCCCACAGTATGAAGTGCTCTAGCTGAGACTCAAACTAGCCGCATGTGCAGTCTGACACAAGTCTCCGGTGCTGCATACCGTGCACAGCTGATTTGGTTTGATAATCTAATCACGGCAGGTTTGGGAAAGCCACGGCTGACTAACGATGTTAGCTAGCTGGCTAGCCTCCTTGTCGGAGCATCAAACCGGACTCCGTGGAAAGATAATCCCCTAATGAGTGGAAAACATGGACTTAATATGAGCATTTCACACAAGCGAGAGAAACACACATGGCCATTTATTCGCGTTTTAAGCTGTAGGTGACAGGATAACCGTACACCAGATTCCCAGACTAAGTGGACTGGACACTCCCTGCTCTAAACAGCATGTGGTTACACAGTTATTAGCTTCTAGCTTAAAAAGTCAATTTCAGACTAACTGTAAGCTTATGTGTACACCATACTGTATCGGCATATTTGCTTTCAGCAACACACCATTGATTTACTGGCTCGTAGTTTATTTACACGGTTGTTAACAGACAAAATGGAGGCTCCGCGAAGCACCGGGAAAAGCTGCTAGATAAAAGGAAATAATGGGCACGTCTCGAGCCAACGTATTGTGGATTGCAAACTAAGGTTTCATGAGAAGAGAGAAAATGTTCAAACTCGCGGCGCCTCGACAAACGTCTTCGCGTCCAGACATCTTGATTAGCTTCAGTAAATATAATGAATAAGAAATGGGAGTGGGTGCGCCATCTTGGAAAATAAGGGGCGGTAGCGGTGGTTTGATCCACAGAGGTTAACTGCGAAAAAGACGTAAGTAAAACAGCACGACGGCGTGTGGAGAAAGCGTCCCGAAACCATTAACCGTGCGTAGCTACCGTTAGCTAGTGATTTTTCGAATCTGGGCGACCGGCCTGATTTGAGCTAGCTAGAGTTAGCTTACGACCGTTAACACGAGTGGGCTCAGCGCCGCTTGAAGCACCCGCACCGCTGTCTAGCGCCGACTAGCTTTACCTTCACGCTATTTTCCGTTTTAATGTAGTTATCCAGTTAACGGAAATTTATAACAGACTATGTCTATTAATAAAGATCGTTACTTGAGCTAGGCTCTGATTTAGCGAACTGCCGTAACATTAACTGAGTGGCATGACAAGCCAACGCCGCTAGGTAACGTTAGCTTGCTAGCGGTGCTAATTTAGCGGAAAAGCTAACTAATGTTAGCTTCATGTGCTAGAGAGTCTTAATTACACAATAAAGAAATATAATGTGTTTATACCACGACTATGAATGCATTTCTGTTAGAGAAAAAACACCCGCATAGGCTGAAGATACCGAAAATAACGGCGCATAAGTGTCGGTGCATCTTATGTGATCACCGGATGCCATGTGTACCACATTGCTCGCCTTATCCATTCCGTCTGAGGCTGTCCATTCAACCCAGGCCCCAGCCATACTGGCCAGCGGACCGGCATGCCAAATGTAAACGTTCCTCTCAAGCAACTTACATTTCGAGAGCATACTAACCGTTATGTTGACAAAGGTACCGCCGGGATGCGATGCCCACACGTATTTGGCGTCCGTGTAGCCAACAATGGCCGAGTCCTGGCAGCTGCCATCAGCCATCAGGTTGTCCACGTAGCCTTGCCAGGACATGGTTGTGAATTAGTTCGAAGATGAAGTTATGTTGGTCAAATTAGATCACAGGCGTTTCTCGAGCGACGGAGAATAGTGAGCAAGCTGTATTGTATGTTGTTAAGTGGCCTCCTGCAAGTTCCCCCTGCTCCGTTTTGTCCCCGCTTTCTTCTGGGTCTGGCCAGCAAAGAGAAGCCACTGCAATCGGGCAGCTCTTGGGTGTAGTCCTCATGAAATCACTCCGCCGAGTCGTTGTTCGGCCCTAGTCTTCCTAGTGAAACACACTATATGGCGGATGAATAAATCATGGAAGATCGAGATGAGCGATAGACAGTCCGTGTTTGTTCAAACTTGCTCTTTTATCTTTTATAGCAAGAAATTTATTTGTAGGTAACGTCATTTGAACCCTCTTTACCCCCTTCAGTTTGACAGATTTCAGTTTATTCACTGACATAAATCTCTGTGATGTAAATCAGCAATATTTTATCAAAGTATCAAACTCAAGTTATTTTGAGGGTAAGGTGTTTAAAACACACCTTAATAAATAAATTGATAAATTATAAGTACATGTTTATATCAGTAGTATGCTATGTGATGGTAATATTAGGTCACTCAGTTTACCACTATAGTGCTGTGTGTAACTATCATGTACCAATTTAGATTTTGTTTAATTAATGGTGATTTGACTTTGAATGACATTCTCTCTGAAGAAGGTAGGGGTTTGGTTGGAATAATTAAGCCACACTGACATTTCCTCTATATGTGCTTTCTCCTTCAAAGCAATTAATTGTTTTTTGACTCTGAAGTTGTGCACATGCTACTTTTAAAAGAAGCAGGAGTTTATTTCTGGGTGCAAATGACAGAAACTTGGCTCCCTCCCTTTTATTAAGATTGATGCCATGCTACACCTCATCTGACCTGAGCATCATCAGCTGCACACATTCATTAAATGCACAACCACCAGTGATAACTTCATATTGTTTGTAAATCTTTATTCTTCTGACTCGACAGGTCAGTAGCTCTTCACAAAAAACTGTTTCATTCAGACAATTTCCATGTCAACTTATTCATACCGGAATACAGGCAGGGAAACGCCCTGATCAACTTGATAATACCAAGGAAATATTATATAACTGACACAGATAACACAGATAGACAATCTTTCGCTGTCATGTTCACACCTATGTGCAGTTTAGAGTCCTGAGTCCACCTGAGTCTGCATCACTGCAGGAGAAAACCTCCTGTGACTTTAAGCCAGCCCACTGGATGAGACAGACATGGCACCAGCAGCCGCTGTCTTCACATGAATAACAATACACACTTGAGAAATGTGTGAGACTTCCCTCGCCAGCCATCCTCAAGACTGTGCAGGCAGCCTCTCTTACTCAGTCCAGACAGGTCAGAGCATCTTGAGGAGGAGTAAGAGTAAGAGCCTCAGAACTGGAGAGAGACTCTATTTTCCACATACACTCAGTTTACCTGCTGTTTTATTTGCAGAAGAAACTTAAGCCACCATTTTAGTCTAGAGTCTAATTGATTTTTTTTTTTTTTTAGGGACTCTCCAGTAGATAAATACTTACTGACGGACACTTTGTTGCATGTTTAGGACCTGTGACCTGTTGGCTACGGGAGAGCACTGTACCAACATGACACCGTTCTGCCCCTCGTGTGTGTGCTTTAAACTGAGAAAATCATCAGTAAAGTTACCACATGACCTTTTTCGCCCATTCTTCCACTCTCCTCCAGTCATCAGTGTGTAAAAACTGCAAAATTAGCCCAAGACAAAGACAGACTGCAGTATTTGGCACCGTTGGGTCCTGTGAGTCTTGTGCACTTTTCATGACCCAGCTTTGTAGATTATCTCACTCTGTGCTGGGAACCTCCACCTTGTGCATGATGTCAGCTCTAGTGTAACTTTAAAATGTTCATGACACTGACACTGAGGGTTGTGGCGCACTGAGAAGAAAAGCTGATATCACAGAACTTGAATTGAAGAAGAACCAACTCTCCTATTCAAATCAACATGCCGGGATGGTCAGAGTGGCGGCGGGGTCGCCAACTCGCTGAGTCAAAGGACCTCCATGGTACCTCCATTCCACTCCATTCAAGTGCTGTGGCCGACATGTTTCATAGTTTATCTCATACTCAGGTGATATCTGTCCAGTCCTGCCGAACATCATTTTTTTATGAGAGCAGCATTCTCCCCGGAGTGATGTTATCAGGAGGACACCAAGCCCTGTAAGTTTAAACCAGAGGTTAACTGCTTATTCAGTGTCAACTTGACAGCTGTTGGTGAGTGAGGGAAGAGCATTACATGATCACTTTCACTGCCCACGCCAACCTGACTGTCAAGGAAACAATCAAGGTGATAAATAAATATGCCCAAACCAGCTCAGTGTGGGACACATAGGAGCTCCAAGTGCTTTCATACATTAAAAATCAAATCAAAAGAATTACAGTTAAAAACCAAATTAACTAATGACTGTTGTTAAAAATCAATGTGGAATCAGTCATATTAAAATTATGAACAAGCAACAGTGAAATTGTTTTCCACCATTTCAACAGATGTATACCTCTAACAATTTACGATGTGTTCACATATGAGAACACATTTGTATTTTGGATGCTGAAGGACTTTGCTTATGTTATGTAATACTTGAGGCCCTTGGTGGAAATTTTATCCTATTTATTTCTTTATTTATTTTCCATTACCTCTGTCTCTCTCTTTTTTTTTTCACCCCATTATTGTCACTTACTCTACTTGTGGTCCCTCATGATACACAAGTTAAGATAAACAATCTATTTTATTTTTACTTTATTATTTATCATTTTCCCTTCTCCCTTTTGTTATTACTGAAATTTCTTCATTTATTTATATTTATTTATGTTTTTGCTTATTTTTGTGTGTGTTATTGTAAATAGAGGACAGCACTCTTTTTGTGTGTGTTTGTTACTGAAACTGAAAATTTCAAAACATTTTACGTCATTAAAAAAACTTAATTCATACTCCTGAGAGTTCCTTGTGTTTTGTTCTACATGCCCTGTGGATACTGACCTCTTAATCTGTCTTTTTCCAAGATCCCCGATATATGACAACTTTTTCTGTTTCTAGAAACGTCCTGTGAATTCTATCTCTCTCTCTCTCTCTCCCTGCAGTTGAATAACTGCTGAAAAAGTTATTCATTGACCAGGCATGAGGAAACGAGCGGGACAGGAACATTGTCAAATCAGCTGGCCACACCCATATCCCATTCTCTGCCTGGACGCCGCTGGTTTCCAAGGGCACCTCTGTTTTGAGCTCTGTCAAAATAGTACCACTCAGAGCCAAAACCACTCAGCCCGCGTCTGAGTCAGAGATACACAAAAAATAGAGCTACATGTGTTTGCTTTAGAAGAGGCATGCATTTGAACAAAGCCATAGCATTCTGCATTAATCTGCCATACCTTGGTTTTCTTTTAGGCCACAACAGCTTTTGGACAATTTCAGCCCCAAAACTAAAAAAAACAACAACATCCATTTAAGTGTTTCTGTAAAGCAAAACTAAACTTAAGTAGAGTGGGTTTTATCATTACCTAGACCTTATATGAGTCCACATGGTGGTGAAATAGTTTCTTTGTGCTCCTCTCGGCTGCTAATCCAGAATACTGTATTTCTATCTTCCATTTACTTTCACAGCGTGGCAAAATAGGACCAATACTGACACTTTTAGCACATAAACACACATGAGCAAATCTGATAAGAAGTTCCGGTACCCATTTTTCATGTTCTTATAATTACATGTGAAATATAGTTGTTTCTTCTAGGTGCAAGTCTACAATGCAGACGTTTCCTGCAGTTGCTACCTGCCACATTTACTTTCCACTTCAGATGAGAAATAACAAGAAAAAGATGCTTAATTTCCTAAAAAAAAAAAAAAAAGAACACTGGGACTTGTTTTTTATATTGGCATAATCTGCTTTTTTGTGTTTATTTTCCAAAAGTGTTATTTTGAGAGCTGTTTTGCTATGGAAGTGAATGGAGAGCTAGAGATAAAACTGTATTAGCAGCCCAGGGGAGCACAGGGCAACTGATGAGTCACATGACGCCCAGAGAGCTATACAACCCAACACCCTACCAAAGTTCAATGTTGCCTTGACTTGAATACATGGCTATTTATACATTGAGGGAGTTTTCTGACCTTTCATCCTTGTGAAAACCCCATTGTATAATCTCAACATGACATAGGCATCCATGAGCAGTTTTTCCTCATTCCTCAGGTTTTTCTCATGCACTCCAGCTGACTAGCAGGCAAAATAATTGCACATTGATCACGATCAGGTTGTTTCAAATTCACACACTTAGTCTCACTTCCCAGTTGTTTTTGTCATATAGAGAGTGTCTTTAAATCAAAATCCATATTACTTTTTCTTCCTGGGAAGACTACAGTGACTCCAGTTATTATTCATTCCAAAGAACCCCAAATTCTCTACAGCTCGACATTAAGCATTTTTGAATATTTTGAACCCCAATGTTCTGTTTCACCATTTCATCCAGATATACAGAGAAGTAGAGACGCAAGCCATGATAAAAATGTTGTTTTCGACTTTACATTTTGATCCTGCTGATGCACTCATCCTGTGTCCTTGTTAGCCTTTTCTACTTGTGGCATACACTTGTCAAAGTCTGTCTAGCATGCCAGGTTTTCTCACCTGAAGTATTACATAGAGGGACAGTGTGGCAGCTGTGCCAGTCCATAATAATCAGCAGTCACTTTGCCAGGTTGTTTTCTACAGTGGAACAACAGAGGCCTTTGTGCCTCCATAGGGCTGTAAAACCCTCATCCTTATCTGGCACTCTCCCCTCTGATAGTACGAACAATGGGGTTAGTCAATTCTCATCAGCCCCTTTGTTAATCGGACATTTTTACACGTAAACATTTAGGCGATGCTTTGGTCTCAACCGACTAATATTGAGCGCAACAGCTTTGATTCCTACAACAAGCAGTCACCAGGACAGAGGTCAAGGGTCAGTGCCACAGCAGCCTAATTTGGAGGTGATCCCTGATTGCAGGCTCAGGGTAAGTTTTCAGTTTCTGTCCGTTGTGGGCAACAAGACTCTTGCTTCTGCTTAGTCTTGCACAGCCTCAACATATATCAGGCTTTTCTCACCTCACTTGAATGGAATTATTTATTTATGACTCGACTTCACTCTTTGTCTCGTGGAGCTGCAGGAAAAAGTAGATCTATTTTTAACTCAATTGGACATATTTAATTGATGGCAACTAGCTATGTCAGAGCAAGGTGAGGGCCAAATCCATGGTAAGCTGAAATTAAAGGTAGCAAGGAGGAGTTATATATATTCTGTATTTTATTTATTTATTTATTTTTAGCAGAGCTTGAGCAGTGTGGCCGTGGCTGTGGCTTTTACACAACAAGTCTTCACAGAACGACCATGAGTCAAAAGAAAGTGAGCTTGCCATGGATGTTTTTTTTTTTGTTTTTTTTTCCTGGATCAGCCCGGGTGCAGTGCATTAAATATTAAGCAGCAGCAGGTAGGGAAGATGGAGCGCTGGAGCTGCTCTGCTCCTAGATTGTCTCCCCTCTCCTCAGCAGTGGAGAAGGGAGCCTGTCACACACAAAAGAAATCAATAGTAGGCCAAGGCTGGGGGTAACAAAGGATACACATGTCTCTGCTGTTTGAGAAATACAGTACCATGCGGAATGCATCAGCCTCGACTGATGTGTTGACAGAAATCAATTTCACCGGCTCTTGGGAAGACACATGGGATGAGAGACCCTGCAAGTGTGTAATTTATGAAGGATGTCTACACAACTAGGGCAGCGTAGAGCTTTAAAAATAACACCATCATTAGATCATATATCTCTTGCTCATAGGAACTTCGGGTTAAACTTGCGACAATGAGCTTGCCTGCTGCCTGTAACCTTTGCCTGTTTAAAAGGTCAGCATGGGAGATCAAAGGTGGTGCATCTGCGCTGCCAGTGGGATGAGTGCACATGTGTCAGATGCAGCGGGCCATACAATGAGGTGGTCTGTTGAGTGGCCACCCTTTGGCCTCCACCGCCCATCTGTGGAATTGGATCAACACCGCCATTGAGCGTGCTCATAACTGCAACGCGTGGATGTCACACATGCATGCAAATAAATCAGCAAATAGGCAGGCACACACATATACACGCATACACACACTTTCTCATGCAAACACACACATGCACACATGTACACATAAGGCCAGCCCAGTTCATTTGGGGGCACTTGTGGCACAAAGAGGGCAGTGGGGGAATGGAGAAAAAAAAAGGGCCAAGCTGGGATCTAGCACTTCCGCCCATCTGCAGCAGTAAAGCAGCCCACAGGACAGCTGCATATCTGCCTAGCAACCCCCCCACTCGCCCACCCACCTCTACAATCTCCTGTTCTCATACTGTCATGCAACGGATGATACCCACTCCTCTATCTGACTGTGCTCTGCTAAAGGTCTTCTGAGAGAAGAGCATTGCCTATAAGTGTAACATCGACAAAATGTATAAAGTTTCACGTACATGTTTCTGCTAATCTTTTCCCAGAGCAAGCAGTTGTATTTTAGAACTCCAGTATAATTTTTTCACCCTTTTACCCAGCCACTGGCTTCCATACACTCTACCACGATATGAAAATGGACTTTCAGAGACTTCAAACTTTTAAGTTGTCCACATTAGTTTTTCCAAAAGCAGCAGCACTGTTGGGGATTGTAATTAAACGGGCCAAACATTCAAAATCACTCTTCTGTCCCTGGTGTGGTTCTTTACACTGTGATTGCCTCTGAACTCACGCCAAAATGAAACAGTACATAAGTCTCTCCCAAATGGCAGTATTATGACTATAATCCCATATTATAATCCCAATTTATCTTGTGCCTGGCCAAATCCAGGCGAATCTTGAAGCTCTGTCTCTGAAACCACAAACACTTGTAAGCCAATACATTTATCACGTATGCCAAACTGAATGCACATTCTCTGCTTTACACAACTGTAAACACAGCTCCCTGCTTTACAATCAGCCTGCGAGTTAATAACACACTTTTATAGACGAGAAAGCACTTTTATATAAATAATGAGTTCTCTTACCAATCAGAGCTCGAGCCACAGGTAAACATTAGGTTTGGACAACAATGGAGGCTGATGTTGGACGGAGAGGAAGAGGGGAGAGAACACAGGGAGGAGGAGGAGGAAGAAGAGGAGGAAGAGGACAAGGAGGTGATGAAGTAAGATAAAATCTAATGTCAATACCCACACAGAAAGCAAGATTTTGCCCATTTTTTTGTCTTATTTCTAGTTCCAGTGCTTTTTGTTTTCTTCAACTGTGATTTTGTTGTTTGTTTGAGTTTGAGTAGTGCATTTTGAAAAAAAAAAAAAAAAAAAAAAAACTTTTTCCCCTTATTTGTACTGATGTTGTGTTTTGGATTTGATTGGCTACCTGTGTGTGTGTGTGTGTGTGTGTGTGCGTTTGCTACATGTATGACAACACTTTATTGCAACGTGCTGCCCTGCAGACAGAAACAGAAAAAGCCACAAGTGTTTTTCATTTCTACTATCAGTGTGTAATTGATGCTTTGTTTGCGTATTCAAATGACGGTGTGTGTGTGTGTGTGTGTGTGTGTGTGTGTGTGTGTGTGTGTGTGTTGTGTATTGATGCAAAAACACAAGTTTTTAAAGCTTTAAAATAATTGTTAGTTTTTGAGATGTATATTGTTTTGCTGGTTTGGTGTGAGTTGGTAGTTTTGCTGGTAGTGTGTAGAGTTTTCACCAAGAAAATGTAAGCTCATTCTCCATGGATTGCCCCTCTCACCCTCACTCTTCTTCCTCTGACTCCTTCCATTTCGGTTGAAAACGGGTGAACCTGCCAGAATTTTTATAGTTCTCAAACCTGATTGGTGTGTCTACAATTAAGCAGTCGTATGTTTGCACACCTGATCTCTGTGTTCAATGAACTGGTTCTTGAGTGTGGTGATTTGTCAGTCAGTGCTTTGGAATTGCAAGGAAGTGATATCATGATATACTTCAGTGTCTAACATATACAAGTGTGTTTAGTGTTTTGCAAATCACTGTGTGTATTGTTTTGCAAAAAGCATGAGGCTGACATTGTGTTTATAGTGGTGCAAATCTGGTCCAATGTTTTGCTCCTTGAGTGTAAGGTGTCGATAATTGTGTGCATTCTTTTGTTTTTAGTGTTTATGCAATCGTAAAAAACTGTAACATCCATCAGGTCCCTGTGACAACACTAGCACGCATCCTGAAACGGAATCAAGTTCAAATGAAACAACTTTATCGAGTGCCTTTTGAGCGGAATTCAGAGAGGATCAAACAGCTGTGGCATGATTATGTGGAGGTAAATATTGTTCACTTTAGCACTGTGATGATACATACTGCACATGTAACCTTTTTTTTTTTTTACATGTAAATTTACTGTATACTAGACATATGCAGTATAATAATAATAATAATAATAATAATAATAATAATAATAATAATAATAATAAAGTGTAACCTTTAAACAGTGAAGAGTATTATTCTGACCGAAATCCAGCCAAGAACCCGACGTGGAAAACGTTCAAGAAG